>JADDOH010025037.1:0-304060 GCA_016648135.1 Agrypnia vestita | reverse complement strand
AATGTCAGTGGATTTTTTATCGTTGGACCAAATGTCAGTAGAACCTTTGTCATTTTACTGAAAATTCGTAGACATTTTGTTGTTAGACCTAATGTCCGCGGACCTTTTATCGTTGGAAACAAATGTCAATGAACCCTTTGTCGTTGGACCAATAGTTCGTGGGCATTTTGTTGTTGGATATTATTTTGTCGTTGGGTCAATTGTCGGTGGATCTTTGTCGTGTTACGCCAGCAGACAAACGAAATTCTTCACGAAACGCTTACCCTATCGCGGTAGGCGATCGTTTTAAAATACACCAACCCTTTTTGCGCCCTTGGGATTATTTAAACTCGTTTACTGAGAATGCCGTATCGGGCCGAGAGTGTATGCAAGTGCTGTAGAGGAACAATATATTTATTGCTGCAGCGTTTCCCGAGGTAACATGCAGATCCGCCTCTGCGTTAATCATTAGTATTGATCTCATGTTTATGCTAAGCATCGAACCTCGGGCCGCCTTTATCTGAGGCCCCGCCATCCCTGGTAGCGCGGCGGAGGCTTCCCTGCAGGATGGAGCAGGTGTGGCCAACAGCGGCTCGCAATAATGTTCTGTGGAGATTAATCCCAAAACTGTTTGTCAGTTGGTAAGCGTAAAGTGGTTTGTAAGTTCGTATACATTTATTTTGAAATGTTTATGCAATGAAATTTTTTACAGATGTACAGGGTTATTTGTAAAACATTAACAACCTCGCAGGACTATATTTCTGCTTTGATTATGAGTCGAAAATGTTCAAGCTATTATGACCTAATATCAATAGTTATGGAGATATGCGACATCATGATAAAAACCCTGAAAAAATTCCAATTGGAATTCAAAGGTTTTTACTTTTTTATTTGACTTGTATTGAAGGGAATGAATTTTTCATATTTGATATAAGTTACTCTAATGATGGTCCAACGTTGTACAAAAAATAAGTCAGAAATATTGAAAAAAAAGAATGCAAACTTTGATGTCGCATATCTCCTTAACTTAACTGATATTAGGTCATAATAGCTTGAACATTTTCGACTCATAATCAAGGCAGGAATATAGTCCTGCGAGGTTATTAATATTTTACAAATACACCCTGTATACAGGGTGAAATAGAGCTAGTCCGCAATATTTTACAGGTAGATTTCTGCTTTAATTATGAGTTGAAAATGTTCATGCAGCCATGACCATATCAATAGTTATCAAGATTTGCATTTTTTTCAATATTTATGACATTTTTTGTTGTTAAAATGTTGGAATATCATTACAGTAATTTATATTGAATATAAAAAATTCAATCCCTTTAATACAAGTGAAATACAATGATAAAAACCTTCCTTATCTCAATTGAAATTTTTTTTATTTGTGCAGTTTAATTATCATTTTATTGAACTTCTATTGAACCGAATAACTTTTTCGTAATCGAAATAAGTTACTGTAATAATATTTTAACGCTTTTAAACCAAATAAGTAAGAAATATTGAAAAAATATGCAAAAATATGATATATTAGGTCATGGTTGCTTTTTCGACTGATGGTCAAGGCAGAAATTTACCTGTAAAGTATTGTGGACTAGCTCTGTTACACCCTACATAGGATTCTAAGTTTATTTTATGGTATGTAAAATATAAGGTGTACTTTTTCCCATGTTACTTCCGAGCAACGTTCCCTGTAATTTTTTTCATTATGTGTGCGGATTATTAACTCATCTGAGCAGTAAATTTTGTACAAAAAAAATATATATGCGCATATGTGCATAACTTTTTGCACTCATTAATTACTATGCCGCATAGAAAATACAGACTTTATTACGTAGTAATTGTCTTTAAATTAATTGCAGAACAGTAGTTTGTTGGTCTAATGGTTAAGACTCTCGTCTAGTGATTTAATTAATGGTCAGTAGTTCGAGCTCCATCCAGGAGACCAGCATGTTGGCTCAATTTTTATAGAATAAGCATTAGGCTTAGTTTGAAAATAGTAAGAATATTAATGTTACATGTATTCTTCTATTTAAAAAAGTATTCTTACCCGATTTTAGTATTTCATTCCATTAGAGGCAAAAAGGTCACTCATTAATAAAATGTTGATTAATGTTCAGTCTATTAAGATAAACTTAAAATCTGATTTCGCATACTTTTTTATGTTTGCGGGGGTTGGGAATACATATTTATAAGTGTGTGGCCGCACACCCTCACACCTTAGATGAAAAATTGCTTCCGATATATCCAAAATAACGTTCATATTCGGTTAATCGTTACAGTAGTAAGGCCAGTAGTGTCATTTATCTAGTCGGTCCATGGAGATCGTCTTCTTCTTTTTAGGACCTAGAAATAGGGTTGATTAGCTCTAAAAAATGTTTGCAAGGTATTGAAAATTCAAAGATGAAGAAAGCAGAGAAAATATGTTTAAATTGGAAAGTTGTCGTCAAATACAGTAATCAATAAAATGCAAAATAATTATTGCATAAACAATGTTAGAAAGCATTGTAAATAGGAGTATCATATTTCATTCATATAATTGCGAATAGGACAAGGGGAAGATGATGATGATGATAATAGACATCATCTTATGAAAAAGTATCATAATAATTTCTTGTAGCTTGCTAATAATTGTTTTGCAGTAATATCATAGATACATATATTTCGTTTAGTTATTTACACTCACAGATTTAATCAATAGATCGGCAACGATCGTTATAGATAGATAGTTTAATCTAAATATAGTATTAAAATATTTTATGACAATTAGGTGAATAGCATGCTACGAAGTACAATTTTTAGAGTTGAGAAAATTGAATAATAAAAATAAAAAAATTATGAAATTTTTTTAAATTTTACTTTTACAACATTTATTACATAATTGTGTTGTACACAATACCCCTCCATTTAAGATGTTGGTCTATAATTACTCCAATATATTTGATTTCATTTTTTGGATTTATTATTGAACAAGAATTTTTGCAAGTCATTCTGTCGCAGTTGTTATTGTGGATGGTAATTTTTATATAAGGCGCTATTTTATGTTTTTTTATCGAAAAAGGAATGTAGCATGTTTTTTCGGAGTTTAGGGAGAGAATATGTTGTCGAACCAGGATTTCAGTACATTTACGTCTTTATTTGCGTGTTTTTTTTTAAATTAAGTTATTCGAAATATAAATCAAGGCACCAATATATAGTGCGTGGGTTCCAAGGTCAAATAATTTATCACGTAACAGCAATTTTCTTCTCCAAGAGTGGACAGTACCCGACTTCCTTATATCGCACCACATGTCAGCCTCACGGAACCCGTCCTCCCGGAAGATCTCCCAAAATATGGAAGGATAGCTGGGAATCCACCTCACATGAGGCGCTATTCTCTGGAGAACAGACCACAAAGGTCTAGTAAAAAGAAGAAGAAAAAGAAAAGGTAGTAAGACTTGACGTGCTTTGGAAAGATTTTCCATATTATCGACAGTGTTTTTTCAGACTTTTTCGTTTTTAGTTATAATGTGCTTTATAATGTGCTCTATTGAAATCATTTTGTTAAATGTTTCAATTTAAAATAATATAATAAAAACGGTTGAACATCCCTTTGAAAGAGATTGCAGCCTGCGACCTAACACCGCATACATTTGCATTCTAACTCCGCTGGTATCACGTGATACCATGACTACACAGCATGAACTAGTCCCAAAATGTTACCCAAAATGTTTTTTTTGAGACAGGTTTTTTAAAATTAAATTTGGGGGAATCATTGAAAGAGCCTGTACACTATACACGGTAATGCTGGTTTCGAAAAAAGTGCCTACAAAAAATTGAATATGAAAAATCACCTGGATGTAGTTGCTTGTCTGTTTCAAATATTTTTATTTTTTTACTATAGATAATTCGGTAGATGAGAAGAACTAAAAAAAATAAAAAATTGAAACTAAAGAATCGAAAGAGTGCATAAAAATTTTCTATGTATTTTTTCATTAATATTCATAGCTACGATGATCATCTTGCATTTTCAAAATGCACAAAATCCCGTCCCGACGGAAAATATCCGATGTTGTTGTGCTATATAAGATTCTCAGTGGAGCTTTTGATAAAGAAACCCGGAGTTCTTTAAAAAGCTAGTATTCTAATAATGCTGGTTATTTTTCTCCTACCACAAGAATGTGTCGTACATACAATATATATTGCTAACATTAATTGTATTACGTAATTATGTTAACCTCAAAATGTTTACTTAATATTTTTACTTTTTACTCAACGTATATTTATCAGGATTAATAGCGACCTGTTGATGGTCTGTTTGTTTAAAAATAATCTATACTTATATATAAAGAGGTTTATATATATATAAAGTTTATAAGTTTGGATGTAGGGGATCATCTGCGAAACTACGCATTCGATTTCAAAAATTCTTTCACTAATATTTATAATGGACTTCCAGGGTGGACATGGGCTATATATTAAGCCGTTAAAATAAAAAGGCTTTTCATGGTAAACTATTTTACAACTAAAGTCGACGAAAAAATGGCCGAGTGATGCATTTTTTACGAACGCTGCCTTAACGGTGTAATATATTTAAATACTTCTTATAGAGAAGTTATAGAACTCAAAAAGTTATATAAAAAATCCGCGATGACATATATCTAAGGTAATCTATATCTATATGTTAAGGTTAATACATAAATTACTAAAATCTACGAGTGGGAAAACGCGGGCATAGCTAGTATATAATAAAATTACGGCGGCGCGGGCGGTGCCGGGTTATGCAGCATCTGCCCACAGACAAAATAACACGAATCGCCTAAAAAATGCCTTGCACGGAGACGGGCAGTACCCACTTACCAAAGTTTTTACTAGGAGATAAAGACGATAGAAGTGCTCAAAATAGAAAGCACGTTACGGCCGCGCCATTAAAAAAAGTTTTGCACGATATCGCCCGCGCCGCCGGTTCCGCGGGCGGCTAACGGCTAACGGCCAAACGTATGAAATTGTCCGCGACTGATTGTGGAAGTTTTAATTGCCTCCATATAATAAGGGCATGCGGTGTTTCGGCTTAATGGGTTTTTCGCTGCAATTACAGATATGATGACTTTCTTCTCTGGCCGTAGTTAAGGCTAATAAAAACTTTATGCCGCTCGGTGTTTTATAGCCGCGCGCGAATTATTCGATGACGTCGACAGTTAATTAGCAACCGGTACAATACGACATTAAGTTTTTAGTGTCCCAAGTCATCATGAGATAAGGGATAAGCGACGGACAGTGATGTAGTGACTATCTATGGTGCATTTTTTAATACAATGGATTACTGACCAACGTTCCCTGTAAGGTGTGCGCGTGTGCGCGCGCACACCTAGCAAAATGTCTCCGCACACATGTTTTACACTCCGCACAGTCAATATTATAAAAGAAAGTTTCCTTTGCCAGATTTTAGTTTTGCTCGAATGCATGAAACAATACATGTACAATTCTTTCGCACGCTTTCGGAGAAATGAGTTGAATAATACAATTTTACCTATTAATTATATAAAATTCATCCCCTTAAAATGTCGAAAAGGAGTGGATGTGGCGACCGTTAAGAAGAAATCCTGCGATAAATTTAAACTGGAATGGCTCTCTGAAATCGTCGAAACAAAAATGCCATCTTCAAGGCATTTACAAAAAGTAACAATTGGTGAAATATTTGTTTATTCGGAGACATATGATCGTGTCAAATGCATCGTATGTTCCGAAGCAAATATGAAAAGTAGGTACAATAGAAATGCGAAGTTTTTCTAGTAAGTAAGTAACCTTTTTTAAACTAAAAAATATGTATTTATTTGGAATATCATATTGAGGCTTGTAATACGGGCTTGCCAGGCAACTTTCCTCTGCTTTCTTCTTACCGAACAAAGCTAGGGAAATTATATAAAATCACAGTAATTAATAAATATCCTAAAAATATACATTTTTATGAAAAATTCTATGTGTATTTATGGGGGGGGGGGGGTGTAAATTTATCGCATCGCCACTGCACAGATGCATCGAAGATCCGCACAAACAATAGAAAAATTAGATGGAACGTTGTTACTGACTATATGTGGAGCATCGTACTATTCTAGTAGTCCAGTGGTCACGATACTGATTTCGCATACGGGGGTTTCGGGTTCGATTTCTGTACTTTTGTGATGTGTTTCGCAGCAGTAATTCAACCTTACGGCCTGTAGATAAAAATAAAAAATCCATAAACCAAGTGGTTCTATTATTCCTCTATGTACGAATAGGCGTCGCGTCGACTGCAAATAATCTTTGTTAACATCTGACATCTATGTATAAGATAAATAATAATGATCTGAAGACCTGTGGTCCACCGAGCTTATTTTCTCTTGGATCTGATGTATGATAATTTTTTAAAGTTATTTGATATCTATATATATGATAGGTAGTTTTTGAATCATAAAAATACTTTACCTTATATGCCGTATTTTTCTATTTTTTTTTTCAAAATTGTATTTTTGTTTATTGCTTAAGAAATACTGCATTGACATATTTATTTTTATCCATATGTCCTTTCCAGTAATTAATTACTATATTTAGTGCAATTTCACAAGCATTTATACTTCTGAATCCTAATAAAAATCATTATAAATTAAAATATACATTTTGTTTATTTAATATTTTGTTGCAACATTTCATTAAACGTGATTGCCAATAATATGACGAGGGGTGTAACTACCCCAAGCAACAACCCATATCACGCAACATTGAATAAGTGAGTTAACTTATTTTAATAATACAGTTTAGCACTTTCGCAACAGCTTTACGCGTGTGTATCCTTACGTAATGTATTCAAATACAGCGGCACCAGTCTAGACATGTTCGCTACGAGACGTTGTTGTCAAGTGTTTACTGAGAACTTGGAAATAAAACTGTGCTTCCTAATTATTTATTAATAATATTATATTCGATTTTTATAGATAGTAATCGTGCGTGCAATTTCGCCATTAAAATGTATTTTTTCATAGGAAAATTTTTTGTCCAAATTTTTTAGAACATAGTACTGGATTTTGTCCCCAGGGACAGCATTAAGTCGAAAGAGACGAAATTATATTTTATATTGGAAAGTAGGTATTAAATCCTTTGAATTCCAATAAAAAAGTTGTTATCTCATTAGTGACATCTGTGGTTAATTAAGGTAAATGATAAAGCTTTGGATGCCGGTCGCGCTGAGGCTAATTATAACATACATATGAAACAGGTTGTAAAATTAAAATAAACATACATCTTCCAGTATATAGATGTGGTAATCTATCATGGGTGGAAATGGTGAACGTTACACTGTGTAAAGTGATCACTTAAGCCAACCGTACGATAGGTTGTAAGCCATATGAACATCCAAAGACTTCCATACCTACTTTCCCAAATAAAATATAATTTCGTCTCTGTGAGATATCTTTAATATATCTTCGTTTCGTTCGATGGGAATGAAATTTCGGTACCCATAGAAATGCGCGCGCATCATGCGACGGAAGTTTTCACACCATGAAGCCAGCTGTCAAAGAGAGGAATGTGCGTACCTCAAATATTGGCTATATTCACTTTAAAAAAAAAACAAACTGCGAACATAGTAGGGGCATAGTGAAATGGGCATTATTTTCAGATATTTTTCAACGCAAGGCATACAACACAATAGTTTGTTTATTTTGTGTATGCCAAATAATTATTATTACTTCTAACGCGCTTACATAAATACACTCACCCACTTTGTTAAACGAAATCACACATTTTTAACGTAATAATTCTTCCTGATAAATTGGCTATATTCTTAAAATAACAAGATTGTTATTTTAGTGATTGCTACCCCAACACTCAAAAATAGAAGGGACGTGTTTATTTATACCCGTGGAATTAAATTAAATTTACGACTTTTGCAATTTTACATGATACATTTGAAAAGTAGTCATGAATCTAATTAGTGTGGTATGTTGATTAGTGTGATATGTTGTTTGAGTGGAATGTGAATTATAATGGATTCAAAAATAATTTTCGTTAAAAACCCAGGACGGCAAACGGGAAGCAAACATAGCATCCTGTATTTTTTTCATTTACGACAGTACAATACCACTTTTCAACACCCAACATTGTGCAGTAATGGCATATAAATCTTTTTAAATTTGAAAAAAAAGGTTCGTCAGTATTTTGTAGCACTTACATGCATTGTAATGTAGGATATCCGCGATGTCTGGGTGTTCTTAAAAAGACCTATTTATTTGATGTCGAAGCAATATTTTTAACATCGTGCAAAACGGTAAGTGTTTGATGAATATTACATAAAATAAATAATAATAATATTTTAAATGTTCTTAGAAATTAGTCTGTTTAACACACAAACATTTTCATTTCTTCATTCAAAGAGTTTTGTTTTTCATTCATTCAATCAACATTTCACTCATTCAAAGAGCAAAAAAATAAATATAAAATTAAAGCCAATATTTTCGTGTTGGGATAACAATCACCAAATAAAAATCTTGTTATTTTTAGAATACGGACGAATGATATGGATTCATCATACGAATGCTTGCGGAAAGTCTTAACCGATATGCCTTTATATATACCAGTAGGAATCCCGCGTACCGTCTTGTTTTGCAACGACTAAACACAGGTTGTACTCATCGGAATAACGTTATATGGAATTGATAATCATGATACAGTCCGTGTAAAAATGTTACAGCGGCATTATTCTCCAACAGGTTACCGAAAAATGCCATAAGTAAATAATATAATTATTGTGGTACACTTATTAATATTTCTGTTAAATAGCGAGTCAGTAAATATAAAGATAATAAATTTAAATAAAACACAAATCACTTTGTTTTCACCACTTTATTAGAAATAAAATCTACATGTTTCGAGAACAATGTTCTCGTCTTCAGGATTGTTTGTGTACTAAAATTGAAATATAGATAAACCATGCAAGTGTTTTACGTTGAATGGGTTGGAGAGTGGGGGAGGGGGAGAGTCGGAGGTGTTAAGAAGGAATGTCATTGGGGGATTCTGGTTATTTATTATATTTGAATTAATATTGACACGTTTTCATGTATTTCTAGATTATTTATCTGTGGGATCTTATAACAAGTATGTTAAAATTTTAAACCTGTATAAATATTAAATAAATGGTCATATTCTATGAAGTGATTTGCAAAATCCGACATAAGATTAAGCTCAAGCGAAAGCTTTGATATGTCCTTTTACCCTAATTTCAAAGATTCTTTTTGTTTTCCCAAAATAAAAATGATCACAATCGTTACAACTAAGCTTGTACACTCCTAATTTCAAAATGATAAAACACATATAAAATAAGTTTGTTAATCCCTCTTTCCCGACTGTTGTGAATTTAGTTTGGTCATATTTTATTCTCCAACTTCTGCGGTCCCGCGTAGGTAGTGTGAATAATAATACAATGTAAATTTCATAAGGAAACGTCGGGTCTGCATTTTGGCACTTCTCGGCGATACAAACTGCATAATGCAGCTCCCCCACAGAGTAACACCGCGTGTCCGAAGTGACTCCGCGCTGCGCGACGCCTTTCTACGTCCGGCGTCGGCGTCGGCGTCGTCTGACGCTCATCCCGCCCACGTAGCGGCGCGGGCGGCGCTACGGCACAGGGTGTTCATACACGATCATCATATTAATTATTAACACAATTATTTATACACAACGTTTTGTTCCACTGATTTGAGTTATATAAGCCTAAGCTAAAAGATAAAAATGAACAAAGAGAACCAAACAGCAGAATTGCCAAGACGAATAGGAATGAGCTGGGCTGCTTTTGGCAAACTCAAACATATCTTCGAAAAAAAGAGATACCAATTAGCCTAAAAAGAAAAGCCTTTGAATCATACATACTGCCAGTGATGACGTATGGAGTGGAGACTATGGCCCTTACAAAGAAAAGTGTAGAAAAGCTCAATTGCACTCAACGATCCATGGAAAGATCTATGCTTGGAGTAAGCCTAAGAGATTAGAGAATTAGAAACGACGAAATTAGGCAAAGAACTAGAGTAGTGGATATCATGGATCGTGTAGCGAAGCTAAAATGGCAATGGGCAGGACACGTTGCAAGACAGGATACTACAAGATGGCCTCCCAGAATTCTGAAATGGAGACCTTGGGAAAATAAAAGAGACATCGGAAGACCTCAAAGGAGATGGGCCGATGATATTGTCGCTGAGGGGGGAAAGAAATGGCTACAATTAGCCAACAACAGGGAAGAATGGAAAAATAAGGAAGAGGCCTATATCCATCAGTGGAAAGACGAAGGCTGGTGATGAAGAAGAAGAAAAAGAAACCTAAGCGCTTTCGATATTAGAACTAATTGTAAACCAATATTTCCGACAAACAGAAAGTAAAGGGAGGGCGGAGGGGAAGGATTAGTTATTTATTGACATACACAAGAGTAATTAATTTTTACATACACTAATACATATTTTGGTAACGGGGATGATGCAGGTATGTGAAAGTATATTGAGTTATTTTTGTTTTTAATTGCTCTACTAATTTCTAATATTTCTAGAGCATCCAGTTTACGACCCTTCGCCTCTAGATTTAGGAACTTAATATTATTTTTGTCAAACGAGTGATCATGTTCAATGCAGTGAAGATGATGGTTGTGCTCATCGAAAGCGCTTAGGCTTATAAAACTAAAAAAAAAACAACTTTGTGATGTATTTCGCTTCTTTAATTAGACCTCCTGGCGTGTTGAAGCGTAAAAATAAAAAAAATAATAAAAATAAATAAAAATAAAACGTTATGTATAAAAAATTATTGTGTTAATCATGAACTTCCACTCTGTAAATGAAACAACGCTTAATTGATTTATTAAATATTAATTAATACAATGTATTATTATTTTTACCTGATCTCGCCTTGCTCTATTCATTATGGTCGGCTATTTAAATCATTTTGCATTACTGTGATCTGTTGTGGGCGGTTTGGTAATTTTTCTGGAATGGATTTTTCACGATCTTACCGCTCCGGACATTGATTTTCACAAACAGGATTTTCACGGGCATTTAGTATCTCGGATATCTACGGATTATTTCGGATAACAAAAACGACAAATAAGTGTAAAGTAAAGATTGTTTAGTGTGGTGTATTCAGTCAGGTCATCTTGCAATGCAAGTACAAGTTGGCGCTGCTATAAAAAAGGAGAACGCCAATTGTCGCACTCTCTCTCTTCTTCTAACTAGGGCGCACCTGTATGCAGGACCTAGCATGGTCAACACATATTATCTGAGAATATACTAGAAAACCGAAACGACCCACATTTTATTTGGTCTCCGTATCTTAAGATTGGAATATATCACGCTTAGGATTTTCCCCGGTTTTCATGAAAACAAATGGAAAAGTGACAAAAAAAATTAATGTGTACATTGATTTGATACGGATTAAATATTTTTTCCTTTTATTTGTGCGTTGTTTTTCATTGACAAATTCAAAGTTATTCACAAATATGCGGCCAAAATTATATTTATTGCACATTTTATGAACCTAATCTAACCCTGCCAAAACTAATCAAAAACATGTATACAATTATTCTTTCATAAACTGAGCCTACAAAATTGATGGAATTCCCAGAAAATTCTTGGTTTCTCACGTTTACCCCACAATATCCTATAAATTTCTTGTGATCTAAATATCTTGTTTTTTTTTTAATTAGTGAAACTACTGCGCTTTCTTATACAAACATCTTACTAGAGACGTACAGAAGTTTATTCCTTCTTGTTTGAATATTGTCACAAGAGTTGAAACTTTATGAACACCTCGTAGGATGCAGTGCATATTACGGTCACGAGGCATGTCTCGTATGAAATACAGTCAAGATTATGATGTAGAAAGTTCTGTAGAATTTTAGGCCAACTTGTATTATAGCAAAGTAATAATGTATTATAGCAAAACTTAACAAGAAAGGACGGTTATTTAGATATAAAGAATACTAGGTAGTAGACGTAACTGAATTGAAAAATGAATGTGATAATTTTAAAACCAAATGTATTTATCAATTAGAAAGACATGCAGAAAAACAAATCAACAAAAAAATATTTTGGCTGCTACCGGGATTCGAATCCGGATCATCCAGCTTTCCGGGCAGGTGTGTTACCAATTACACCACATCAGCCTGGTACCTTTCCGCAAATATATCGACCTTATCTGTAAGGCCGGCCGCACTTTGGATACGAATTTTTACGTACGTATTCGTACGACTACTTTCGTATGTATTGGAGCGCGCACATAGATTGCGTTTTGCGTTGTCACGATCAGTTACTTTGAAATTTCTCCCATGACGTTTGTGCCAAATGAATAATCTGTATCTTCTGGAAAAATCTATTATGACAGACTTAAGTAATGACAAATTTCATGACTATCTATCTTATAGATTCACAAATGCTGGGGAGAATCGAAGTGCAACGAAAGCTCACAACATCGGAGAAATATTTAAAAGTTTTTTGGTTCGAAGTACATAATTATACCTCACCTTCATTAAACCAAATTATTTAACTTACAGGTATTTTTTAGTTCTTTAGAAATCTCTATCCTTTCTAGAAATAATAGAGAATCCTCCACCATGATCTGCGCTGATGGTCACGTAGTTGAATCACTTTGGTCCCACAAACATTTGTGGTCATGTGTCAAAACGACAAAATTTTCAATATCCGTCGTACGAAATCGCAAAAATTTCCGAACAAATCCGGATCGTGTTGGACGTTGTATCTATACGTGCGTACACGCACTACTAAATCGTATGCAGTGTGCGATGTTCAATACTACTTCGAAGGTTAGGAATGTACTTGCGTATTCGTTCGTATACGTAGTACTCAATTTCGTACGAAAACGCATCCAGTGTGCGGCCGGCGTTAGTCTCATTTATTAATTGATTAACATATATTATCAATTTTTAGAGCAATCCACTTTTTCTGGTGCATTTTCTGTCTCTAGGGGACGACAAAATTAAACGTTTAATTCATTTTTAAATTTTTGGACACATTTGACACATAACACGTATATTATATTCAAGAACACAATACATTCTTACTGTGAAGTTGAAATTTCCCAGAACAAAGTTCTGTGCAATTTAAAATCGAATTTATCAATCAATTAGAAAGACATGCAGACAAATCAAATTAACGAAAAAAAATTTTGGCTGCTACCGGGATTCGAACAAATATGCAGGTCTTTCTAATTGATTAATAAATTGGGTTTTAAATATCACAAAACTCGTTCTGAAGAATTGTTACTTCACAATAATAATGTGTTCTTGAATGTAATACATGTGAAAATTTTATTTTATTTATTATAGTGTGTGTAGGAGTGAACGAGATAACCTCTGTGTAATTGTGTTGGTCGAGTATGGTGATGAGTGCGTGACGTTTATCAGCATGCTCAAGTTAAGAGTAGCGGTGGTGTTTTAACTGGTAACACGCTAATCGTTATTTGAAAATTGTATGTGATTATATAAAGAATTGGTAATTGATTTATTGAAAGTTGAGGGTAACCTAAACTACAGTTATATTTCAGTAAACAATCACCGATACAAAATCTCAAATAACTTTAGTATGTGTAACTGGTTAAAATAACAGTTTGACCATCACTAGTTGAGAGCCAAACGGTCACTGTAACAGTAAAATATATTGTGTCATATCGTTACAATTATACTCGCACTACATATTGTTCGGAATTTTTTCAATCCTTAAATTTAAAATAATTTATTTATACGCAATTTAGGTAGGTACTTTGTTATCGACTTAACAATGGACAACTGTTACCTCTTAATTTAAAAAAAGCCACCTAACTTTGTATTAACGTATAATGCAATGCATTTACGAATTAAATTAATGTTTGCAATGTAAATGGTGTGTGAAATAAATTGAATTGAATTCAATAATCCCAATTATTTCATGGAATCAATGATTTATAGTATAATCATGTAATCAGTGGTTTATACAAAGTTTTTGAGTTTTTTTTAAATAAATAATTGCGTCTAACTACAAAGTTAACACTACAAACATAAATATATATATCTAATTATTTATCTGGATAGATTAAGGCATGGTTTACTTTATAAACTAGCAGCCCATAGGCTTCATCTATTTAGTTGGACTCGTTCGATTCTTGGGTGAAACCTTGCAATTTTAAAGTAGGTTTGTTTTCTAGTGGATGGAATAAAATAGATGTATTATTGAAGTAAGATTTATAGGACAAATCTGACAAGATTGAAAAAGCTGATACATCTTTGTCTGGGTTCTGCAAAAAGATCAATATAAATGACCCTGGGTCATGTTCAATTACTGGCAGCAGCTTTGTTGTTAGTAAGTTCACCGCTCATCTCTGGCATTGCTTTGCACGCCGTCATCTATGCTTGACTTAATTATTGCCGTTTTCTATGATCTTCGCTAGTTGTAGAGATACAATAAATTGATTCAGATGCAATGAAGTCGCTGTTTATATGGAGAACTTTTTTTCACGAATCTTCTCTTGTTCTACTGGCTAGACTATTCCAAGACGTCCAGACTGTTCGGAAACCATTAGTTCTTCTCGATTTTAGAATCTCGTGACATTTTTTTTTGTAGTATTTAAAAAAAAATTCTCAGGGATAAATTTCAAGGATTTAATATGTATTATCAACTAATATGATAAATAAAAAAAATAAAAAATTGTCCATTTTTATGATTTAAATTGCTAATTTTGAACAAATTCTGATTTTCTAACACCAAGCAGTATAGTTAAAGCCATTGAAATGTTTCATAAATGGTTCAACCGTCATACGTAACATTACAAGTAGGTATTTATTTATCTTCTTATTGATACATGCCGGTAGGAAAAGGAGCCACCCATATCACTAGGAAGAAGCTGTACTGAAATGAGCAGCTTACAATATAGTGAGAGCAAAATAATATAAATATAAAAGGAAATACTACATAACTATAAAATCAATCAATTAATTGAGGATATGAAAAATATTATGTTTGTAGTGAAATCTTCCAAAAGTATACAATTATGTTGTGGTATCCACGTGTTCATCTTGTTTTTAAATAATACCTTGTATATAGAATGAAAATTATCTCATTTAAATTATTTGATGAATATCGCAGTCATAGAACGTACTCGCACATTCTCTTCAGCGAATGTAAAAAATGATCCCACAATATGATTGACAGCTCCGGACAAAGCATGTCGCGGCATTTCATTCCTCGATCTTGCCAAAAAGCGGGAAATGTTATTATTCCATGGCATTCGTGTTCCCCGCCGTCGACAGCATGGGGAACAGCCTGAGCTCTTTGTTTTTGAAAACCACAATAACCGTAAAATGTAGCCCACATTAAAAACATACCCCGAATGGCACCGGGCCAAAAATGTTTTTCAAGGATTTTTAAGCAAAAGCTCGAATTTTTTTATAAATACAATTACGTATGTATTGTGCGACGCAAACATTTTATGAATTTATGTAAATAATGACAGGATCAAAACATTTGAACACAAATCTGTGGCATCTATTCTCTATACAATCCTTACAATCTATACAAAGCCTTTCACTGATCAAAACAAAATTTTGCGTAACTACTCTTTAAGATTCTGAAAAATAAATTGATAATTAAGATTAAATAAGTAAAATTGAAATAATAGTAATAATAACTCCTTTTTTATTCTTCTTCGATAAGAGAAAAATGATTTTGTGGTAACATTATAAATATAATAAATAAGAAAATATTTTGTTTTCATCACAGATTTGTTGAAAATACCAATATGTTTCGGGGCCTATACTAAAAATTAAAAATCAAAAATCGAAGTAGAGATAATAACAAAATTGTTAATAATAAATTTAATGTTTTAAATAACCAGGTCCTTTAAAAAAAAGTTATCATTTCAATTTGTTTTCATATAGCTGCTTAATTATTTATTCATCTTCCATACATTTACTTTTATATATTGTTATTGTCCATACTTCGATTTATGATTATAAATTTTTAGTATACGTTGCATTCTGATGAAGGGAAAACTGGCCCCAAAATGCGTTGGTTTTTTCAGTGGTGAAAATGAAGTGCATTCTTATTAATTACATTCTTACTTTCTCCTAAGATTTTTTTATTTTTAATCACTAATCATAATTTTATAACATGCATAGATTGTAGTTAAGAACAGCTTTTTTCAAAGTACAGACTGAACCTATAATTGGTATATTCTATTGTTTAGTTTGCATTCAAATTACTGTGCAATTAAGACCGTTACACCCTCGTTAGGGTGGCTGCATTTTACAACCCTC
Organism: Agrypnia vestita; assembly: GCA_016648135.1. Lineage (NCBI taxonomy): Eukaryota > Metazoa > Arthropoda > Insecta > Trichoptera > Phryganeidae > Agrypnia > Agrypnia vestita. The sequence continues at coordinate 287,784 of JADDOH010025037.1, read as the reverse complement.
TAATGACCTAAAGCGGTGCGCGCGCAATAGAGAAGTTTCATAGTGCTGATAACGAAAAATGTTGTAACATTTAACTAAAATATAGACCAAAACTAATGAATTAGTGAAATAATTGGTGAAATTTGTCAATAAATAAAATAGAAATACAATATTATAATAAGTATAATTTAGCGCGAAATGATTAACATCCAATTCGCCTATTGCATCACGTCACGAAGTATTACGGGTAGCAGATATGACGTCACGTGACTCCATGGGATGGAACAAAATTATTAATGCAAAACGCAAATTTAAAAATCTATAACTTTATTAGTTGTTGAGATATCTTTATTTTACTTTCAGAGTTTTGTTCAACTGCACTCATTTTCTTTTCGTTGAAAAAATAGTAAACTTTTTTCGAAGGAAGCAAACCCTTGTGGGACATTATATTTGTTATCGATTCCGACCAGGTTTCGCTACGACCGTAGCTTCTTCAGAGTAAAATCTTTCACAGTCAAGTTCTTATACATTTTTGCTTTATTAGTTGTACGTACTCACTAATGTCAAATTTTCGAAGGAAGCAAACACTTGGTGGTGGGATATTATAATTAAATGAATAAAAATAACTTTGTTAAACACCACTATATTTGTTATATTTACACCACTAGATTTTACCTTGTAGAAGCTACGGTCGTAGCGAAACCTGGTCGCAATCGACAACAAATGTAGTGGTGTTTAACAAAGATATTTTTATTCATTTAAATAGTAAACTTGTAAACTCTCATATCGTAAGTATAATAATACGAAAACACATGTCTAAATTGATTTTAAACTGTTGTGTTGGTCTGACGTCATCGGTCATACGGCGACAGGAAGCGATGTCGCTGATATAATCTGCGCTGGGATACTGTCAGAGCCATTTGGCTTCTGTTATTACGGCACATGTCGGGTGGTGGAGTCCCGGCTGCGGTTCCCACGGGTCCACTCCACGACTCGGGACATCTGCTGTTCGCGAAGCCAAAGGCATAAGTGGATGTGGCAAAAAATTGAGTATCCTCTTAGACGACGCGTCCTGTCTGTGTCGAGAGCGGCGCGAATATTGTGTTACCGTTTTCCTCAAATTATGTAAGAGTACAAAGTTATTCAATGCAAAATATCTAATGTCATCGCAGAGTATAAATTTGAAAAGAGATGAACGAAACCCCTTCTATAGGATTTGATCACCATGAATGTCCGCCTTATGTATAATAATAATAATTTGATCATTTATATAGCGCCGTTTATAGGGCGCTTCACACAAAAAAAAAAATATTACAAACAACTTAGGACTAGCTAAAAAACTTATTCACCATTACTTATTCAGTAGATGACATGTGAAAATGGAATCAACGTTTAAAACTATTATAGTTAGGAGTGCCAGGAAGAATCAGGTGTTTTCGCGAAGTGCATACTAGGAGTGGAAAACATTAGGTTGTATTGTAACCGTCTGATTCTGTAGGTTTTTATATGATTGTCTAAAAAAGTGCGTCTTTAGTTGTTTTTTGAACTGAGGTAAGTTGTCTATTTGTCTCAGTTTATTAGGTAGGTATGTAGTTTATTCTATAACTTTGGTCCAGCCACCGCGAAAGCATAGTCACTAAAATTGGTTTTGTGGACGCGATTTACTTCAACTAATCTACTTGTATTAGATGTGGATGCTGAGCGAAGTGTTATTTGTGAAAATGGAATGCAGAAGTCGATAATTTATTGAGGGGACATGTTGTGAATAGCCTTGAATATTGTGAGGCATTACTTATATGTAATCCTCTCTAGACATTTAACCAGTGAAGGTTTTGAAGATGGTGTAGACTTCGAAACGCCTTGCGGCGACATTCAATAGAGATTGTAATTTGTTTATTTCCTATTTCGATAGATGTGCATACACACCATTGCAGTAGTCTAAGCGGGAAAGAACCCATGCGTTTATTAATAATTTTGTTGTTTCTGATGCTTTTACAAATAGATTTAATACGGCGCCGGCGTAAATATGCATTTATTCTGCGGTCCAAGATTTATTTTATTTTTATTTATTTATTTAATCCTCTCAAAGGCTGCTAACGATTTCAAATATTAACTTCAATCGCTATGTTTTTGGTTTTCCTTTATTGAGTTGAAATTAAGTTCGAACAAGCAGAAAATTTACTAACCTTTGAGTGAATAGTAGGCCGCCTGTCTTCGTATGAAGAAATTCACCGTCCACCATCTTGTCTCTCTAATCACCCAACTTCGATGTTACCGAAATGCTCGAAAAAGTCAACCGATTACCGAGCTGTTCAAATTGAGAATCTGGTGCCAGAGATTGAAACCTGCAGTTCCACACTCTGTCGCTAGAGCCATCGAGATATCTATTAGTTCAAACATGTCAAACTAGTGATAGTCAAACCGTTATTTTAAACTAGAAAGAAACTGATAAAGCTATTAGGCGGACTAGGCCCTAGACAGTAAATATTATTATTCTTTTATTTATATTTGCAGCAATATGCATATTCGTCATCAAGTGGATTTTCTCTGACAGAGAGTATCATTTAACAAATAATAGATAGTGGCGAGCTATAAAACCTCCAGCGCGCCAACGTACAGCGGGTCAGTACATAATATATAATTCTACTGTTATTAATTATCTTTGATTTCCTTCCTTTATTATTTTTTTGTATTTTTTTAAGCTACTAAATATGACATAACAACGCATTAATACTGATGATGGACCCTGTAATAGCTTCCGTAACATCGTCAGAAAGGTCGTAAGAACACGGCAGAAAACAAAGCTGATCAATTTAATGTCCATTGAAATTGGTGAAAACTTTAAAAATACTCTCTTGTAAAGGTTGTACATTTTGAATTATGTCGCTTTTCCATTAAGACCGTAACCTATAGTAAGGAAAAATACACATGAGTTATCTTTACTGAATGATATCGTTGTAGTCAGTGATCGTTAAGTACATGGGGAGAATTAACCTAGATTGGTGTTAATAAAAAAGCATGGAGTTCTCATTGATCGAACATGGATAATTGAGTATATTTGTGAAAGCGTTGAGAGGGTGTCCAGGGTCTAGTTTCTAATTGACCATTATTGTTATTGGGTGTCATTAGTTTATTAAATTTTCTTGGTCATGAACACACGGAATGTACCGTTATGACCGGAAAACGAGGTATTAAAAATATAGGATGACAGGTTACACAGGTGGAAAAAATGACAGGTATTATTAGGACCGGACTAGATACGAATATTAAAAGGTGCGTAGTTATTTTTTGATTGCCGCCAATTTGGTCAATGCCAACAATTTCGACGGCAATAAACAATGCAAATTTTGTCCTAGTCGCAGTGTGACGGTAATTTCATTCCACCTTGCTGATGGTCAATCGGTTCTGAGTGGACCGCTAATTATTTTCAGCCAACGGGTCCGCGACGATGAAGTTAAACGATTTATCAATCAGCATTGTGCGGAAATTACGACAGCTGCCCGACTTCGTACAGTCATAATTATTTTAGAAGTTTCGTACCCTGCAATTATGTTTCGAGCCTTGGCAGTTTTAATACGCGACAGTAAATACTTAAGTATGTACTGTTCCCGGTACGACTTTCTTTTCGTTTTTTATTTTCACAAAGTGGACAACTTATACGACATGGTCGTTAATGATAATTGATTTGTTAACCCAAAAGCACCACACCTAAGATAAGTACCTTTATTTTATTTACACGCCGTCGAATTTCAATATTTCTATCATTATAGCAGAAATATTGTATTTAATTTGATATTTGGGCATTTTGATATATTTATCAAAAAATTAGTAGATGCAGATCAAGCAAACTGATTTCTACCAGCTTTTGAAATAATATTGATAGTTTTTTAAATATAGGTAATATGCATAATTATGTATTGATTTGGCATTAACTTTGTGGAATTTGACAAGATTGATTTATATACAAATAAAACATATGTGCAGGACCACTTTTGAGTTTAAGTATACACTACTAGTTTCGAGAACTACAGATGAACTACTTTAGGTGAGATTATAAACTAATAAGCATTGTAATAAGATAAAATATCTTTTAAGGTACTGATAGAGGTGGGTAGGTTATGTTTGGGGGAGGGGATAGTCTGGAGTGGAGCTTGATTTAATGGAAACAAAGAGAGAATGGGATGAGAAGTTTTTAAATATTATATTATTAATTAAAGTTTTTCCAGAAATAATTTTCTTTTGAATTTCTAAATTTTCGAGATTATTCATTATTTGGTCTTTTTAATATTTTTTGTTTACTATTCAATAATATAAGGCATACATATTTTTTGTATTCTTCTATTTGTTTACTTGTTTGTTATCATTTTAATAGTAGGTAGTAAGTAGTCTCGAAATGTTTATTACAAAATGTATTATTTTGAAGTGGCGTGCTATCTCTCGTGCTATAAAAATGTTAGCAGGGCGGCAAAAATTAATATTAATTTGAGAAAATTTACCAATTTTGTATAAACCACGCTGATTGTTTTTATATGGATACCGGTTTCGATACCATGCTGTATCTTTATCAGGACGGACGCACAATAACTTCCATAAATTACATGTTTAAGTATAAGGTGGGGATGTGACTTCATTTGTGGTAGGGAAGAATGGTGGAGTTTGACATTGAGACATTGAAATGGGAAATTATTAGATGCGGGATAGAAAAGGGTAGAAAGATAGAAAAGGGAAGGTATATTAAATAATGGATCATTCATTAAATTTAATTGGTTGGTGAACTTCTCGATTTCTAATATTTCTAAATTTTTTAACATTAGGCCTGTGTTATTTTTTGCAATTTTCTTTTTTAAATCTATTGCCTGTCTACAAAATATTTGAGAATTCTGAGAAAATATTAGATATATTAGATTTCTTAAGTGTTCTTCTTTTATTCTAACATTAAAAACGCGAACCGTTTAACATACATAAATTATATCTAGTTTCTTTCCCTTTCTTACACATTTGCAAGGAAGGAAAGATAATGGATATCATAGAAAACTATTCGATTAATTGTATCAAAAATTTAATTAATATTCAAACATCGTTAATAACACCCCCTCTTCTGTGCTTAGTGACCACGCCTCTCATGTCGTCCTTTAGTCTCAAGTTCATTATTAATAACATTACTGAAGATGATGCGCCAGCATTGAAAACGTTCAAATTGTTTTAAATAAAAAATAGTGAAAGTAATCAGTGTTATCATTTTTTAATAAAGTTTGAATTTATACCATCAACTTTATTAGGGGAACAAAAAATAGTTTTCTCTTAGAATTAGATTAAGGGCGTTTTCATTTTATCTAGAGACGTCACCGATTGCTTCTAACTTAAAACAATTATACAAATTTACTCGGTAGTTGTCTGGCATATCCCTCGATCAACGTGTCAAGGCATAAATGCAGGCTCCACCGCCATCGCACGTGGTATAGTTCAATTAAATGCTGTAACTTGATTGTGGCTTGCAGCCAATGCAGTGTCCCCGAATCGCTTGCAACGCCTCCCGTCAAACTTGTCAACCGAGATCGCTTTGTATCAACACCGTCATTAAGTCGACATGCGCTATTTACAATCGGCCGAGCAAGGGGTTTAAAACCGGATAACGATAACGCCATTCTAAAGAGAAAAAACGTTTTGACATGTCGTTATGACGTGTGACGTGTCATGTTTATGAACGTGTTACCGGCAAAGTGCGAAACGCTTTGTATCCAGTTTCTATGCGTTTAACATAATCTTTTTAAGTGGTAGATGTGTTTGAATAAGTAAATTTAAAAAAATACACCAAGGAGCATTAATTAGCCGAGCTTATTGATAAATATCTCAAATGTATTATACATCGAATTCGGATCCTGACGGAGAGAGCGAGAGCAAGGTTCCAGGCTACCGACATGAGTTTTGTAAGGGGGGTAGCAGGAGTCACACTAATGCACAGGCTAAGAATGCTGACAGAGGCACCCACTCGGCATGAAGCCCCTACTCCTATTCATAGAAAAATCACAAATGAGGTGGCTTGGACATATGTTAGAATGCCAGGGAAACGAATACCAAGAAGAATCCTCTTGGCAACCCCGGAAGGAAGACGGCTGGTGGTTTGCCCCAGATTAAGCTGGGAGAAGAAACAAAAAAATGAGTATGAAAACAGAATGGGTCTAGACTGGTTGACTCATGTGAAGCAGCGCAATACAGGGGAATATAGAAGAACCCCAACCCTACTAGGACAAGGGGATGAAGATGATGATGATGATGATGATGATATTATACATATTGTCACGTATTCGTTACTACGGGGTTCGAGTAAAAATCTTAGGTTAATATTAAAATTTATTAAGAAACAGTAAACAACACTTTTAATAAATCAGTTTTTTTTATGAAATGTTGATGACAAAGTCGCAATACGGTGATTTATCCTGTGGAAGATCACCGACACTTTGGAAATTGAACCACTTTATGAGGTTACGCAGCCACGTAAACGTCTTTCTTCCTACACCCTTGATATTTTCTGTTAATAGATTATAATAAAATAAAATAATGAAATTCGCAAACCTGTATTTAAAAAGTAACTTTTTGTGTTTTAAGTCCTACGCGCAGAACACCGCTGATATGACACACTAAGTGTACACTTAAAGAACCAGAAAAAAAATAGCATTCCAAGTCAAATATTTATATTTTTGTGTTAATAATTCATAAATATTATTAAATGATCGGTCAAAAAATATCTAATATAAACTCTAAATGAACTGTATAAAATTTATTTAAAAAAAATTAGTATTATTTAAAAAAAAAACAAGAATCTTAATTCCTTTTGGTGAGGAATAACACATGATTTTTTTTATTGTTAATATTTGCTAGCTATTATCGTAATAAAAGAAATTATATGTATGATCAATTAAATACATAAAAAAAAGAATGAAAATAATGTCTTGATTATTCATGATTTACAATATGTCATATATCAGGACAATGCTTTTTGAGCAAAAATATTTGATCACTGGTCACACCAAAAATTAATTTAAATGTCGTTTATTAATCCTATTCCTTTATACATTTCTCTTATTTCGGAAAAAAATTTAATACTTCAATTTTTTTTTTAAATGTTCTCAGGTTTTCACAACCGTTTAGAATCTTCTGTGTGTAGTTTTCTGGGATGTGATGTGTATATGTGATCCCTCTGGCCGACGTTTTGGATTCCATTACAGGGTCCAGCATCAGCTCTGATGATGGATTCTGAAATGATCCGAAACGTCGATCAGAGAGGTCATGTATACACGGCAGAATATCCCAGAAAATTACACACATAAAATAATGTTTTTTATTATTTTCAGTGTTCTCTTAAAATAAATTTTATTTTGTTTTATGTAGGTATAATAACAATGTATTTATACATTATGAGTTATCTCAAAATTGTAAAATGATAATAACAATTTCCTTAGCACATTTTACTATATAAAATATTACATTAAAATACAAATTATGATGCACGATAACAAAAATATTCTCTTTACACACACACATTCTTTGATTTTTTTCATAGAATTAAAACATTCAATCCAGTAAATGAATAAAGAATTTCATAGTCTCCATAAAGAAATTAATGAGATGACAGCGATTAAACAAATAAAAAAGAAGTTAAATGAACACAATAAAAAACATTTTTTTTTTAAATATACATGTGTACTAAATATGTAATAAATTAAAAGTCCGTTTCCAGGCACAATAGTTTGTCTCTCTTTGGAAAGGTACAGTGAGAAAATTTATGTATTAATAGACAAATAGACTAGAATAAAATAATCTCTATGTAATATTAAATATAAAAAATATATCACAGAACGGCATTTTTTGACATGTCATAATCTATAATTAGGGGTGTGAATTGTTTGATCCCCACGGTATTTTTTTATCAATTTTTTCTTTCATGGAAAAAATTTCATTCCTGGAAATCTAAACAATGTCTGGTGTTTGCATTTTGCTAGTAACGAATATCCTGCTACGAAATTAGTGCGCAGTCAATGGCATGTCAACTGCTATCAGTTATCTATTGCCAGTAATATAATTAATTTAAAAAAATAACTACAAATATGCTGGCTCACGAATTTATTTATTTATATGATTTTTCAAACAATTGTTCCGTGCGCACTGATAATAAAAAATCAAGTAAAAGTATAAATTTAATCATAATTATATATGTAGCTAACAGTCCGCTAATTAATGCTTAAACAGGTTTACCTTTCCATCTAGCCTACATGTTTGACCTTTACGTAATTAATATATTATATGTCATTTAAGTAAACAATATAAGTCAAAAATTATGTTAAATATAAAGAGTTTAAAATTAAAATAATATGCTCGTACATACAGTAAAATCAAAAATTCAAATAGCTGTATGACATTATGATGTGCACGATGTGATTAGTTCCATAGAGATAGATCGCTTGAGATGGGATGGTCACGTAATCAGAATGGAGGGCGACAACCCTGTAAAATACCCCACACTCTCCACACCATAAGGACGAAGAAGACCAGGAAGACCCTAACTGTGATGGATGGACTCTGTCAGTAGTGTCAGTGCTGATGCATCTATTTTACGAATTATAAACTGGAAGGCAAAAGCAACAGACAGACAAGAATGGAGGAAACTTTTGGATTAAATCAATGCCCACCAAGGGATAAATATTGTATAATATACAGAATAAGATTTGTAAAATTATAGAAACAGGAGTATCAGTACATATTGAATACCACAAAGATAATATTAACTGATCCTTTTTTGTATATCACATAAGTAACATTCATTATGGAACTAATTTTGAAGAAAGTAAAATATTGGATATTAGTAATGAAATAAACATTCCATACTCAAAACATGGAGTTAGTTAGTGGAGTTGCAAAATCAAACAAAAAACATGTATCATAACTTAAGCAGTAAACCGATATAAATATGATTTTTTTCATAAAATGTAAAGTAGAAAACAAGAAATAAGGGGCAAGAGAACGGAAACGCCACTTTGCAATAGGCGAAATTGAGTTAAACGTAAAATAACCGATATTTTAAAATTGGTATTTAATTATAAAATGCTTCTTAGGGCCGATCAACTTGTATTATGGTAATCTATTGTGAAAACGCAATAATCGATTGTATTAATATAATATATAATATTTAAACCGATTAATATAATCAATAATCGGTTTGAATGAAAGCATGCTCCTAGAATAAACAACCTACTTAGTAAAAATATTCAAACCAGCAGTGATACCAAAAATTTCAAAGAAAAGCTATTTAATGTTCTATTCAAAATGGGTAGAGAAAACTCTGAAAAGAAATTAATAAAAATTATAAAATAAAACTGTATAGTAAAATTTGTATTATTTTTTGAAATATTTGTAAAATTTATATTTAATTTGGATAATTACAGTTCATTTTTGTAAATATATTATGTAAGTGTTTTAGTTAAACTAAAATATCAACTATTCCTAATGTATTAATTTAATTTAACTTTTTGTATTGAATTATAATAATGTAACTAAACTTGTTGAAATGAATTAATTTAATTTTAATTTAATGCATTGATTTATTAATTATGAGTGCCTATAGTCAATTTTTGTGTTGCAAAATGAAATATATAACATTCCCTAAAACAGGGCAGCCTAGTTTAGTAGTACCATATTTCTTGTATGATAAATAATTTTATTGTTTAAGGTATACTAATATATAAATAGGTAAAGTTTTAAAGTTTGGATGTAGGAGGTTATCTCCGAAACTACTCATCCGATTTCAAAAATTCTTTCAACAATATTTAGAATGAATTTTCGGAGTGAAAATTGAAAAAAATATATTATCTCGTTAAATTAAAAAAGCTTTTCGTGGTGACCTATTTTATAACTAAAGACGACGAAAAAATGGTCGATCGATGCTTTTTTATGAACGCTGCCTTAATGGTAAGATACTTGAATACTTTTTATTGAGAAGTTGTTGAACTCAAAGTTATATAAAAAATCTAAAACGACAGATACCTATATGTTATAAATCTACGCGTGCGAAGCCGCGCAGGTAGGCTAGTTAAAAATAAGTAATCACTGGTATGGAGCTTGTAAAATGTACTATGTAATATGTGCATTCCAAAGTAATCGCAAAAAAGTTATGTTACCTACTACCTATGTAATGGTGATATTTGTATATTGGAAGGAATGCTTGGATTTTAAAAAAATAATTTAAAAAATCTGAGTCAATCGGCATAGCAAAACAAAATGTTGGCCACCCCCGCACGTAGCACTGGTAGCAGTGTAATATTTTATATATCGCCGTATAACATGTTCACAAAAAGTCGTAATGCGGGTACAGCGGTGCCGCCGCGCCCACGTCGCTTCTGCGGGTCAGTACTGTAATAACCGAGGAAAAAGCGGACGCGGCCGCGGGGATTCGCGGCCAACGACAAATTAACTGTCTCGCGTCTAAAACGGGAAGGAATAAAACTGTTGGTTCGAATGTATGTCATCCGCGATTTTTTCAAAAATAAGATTATGTTCGATGAAGCGCATTAATCTATCGCGCTGTCCACTTTCCTGGTAAATTATTAGCATTTTAATTCAGTCTTGCGAAACGAGTTTTATTTATCTCTCGGTTGAGAATGTTGGAGAGAAATGTTACACTTTGCGCTTGTGGAATTTGATTTGTTTTTATGCTGCTATGTGTGACAGCTGTTGTAGGTTATAATATAATTTAAGAGTATCGATTTTATTTACATTAAAAACCCGACCTGACACGTTTAAGCGACGCTCTTTCTAAACCAGATCTTTTTTCATATTATAACGTTGTTATTACATTTTATTTACTTTTATCAGGCCCTTGCCTATGAAATTTCCGTTTTGCTTAGAAGAAGTCAAACATTTTTTTTTATGAAAATTATATATCAAATTAATCGAAATATTGTCCATTGTTGTCAATGTACTTTTGGTATTTTAATGGAAGGAAGTTCGAAGCGTTTTTCACCGCTTTATCGTTGATCAAATTTTTCCCTTGGAAAATAATTCCCGAAAAAATTGTAAATCGGTAGGTGCAAGATCTGGCAAGTCAGGAGGATAAAAGAGAGTTTCAAGTCAAAGCTCTTGTGATGATTGCTCCTTTTGAAATGTGTGGACGTGCGTTGTCGTGGAGAAGTATTGGACTAGAGCAATTGGCAAATCTCGGTTGTTTGATAGCGAGCTTATCCATCATTGTTTTAAATTTTTGACAGAATAACTCTGTACTAATTAATGTGTTATATCTCAAGAAGCTGTAACAAATTTTGCCGGCACAGGTCTACCATACAGCCACAAGCAGTATCTTTTTACTCAATTTGCTTTCGCCTTCAAGTTTGGGACATTTTTTGGCTACCTCCCCTAAGTCCGAAACATTGCGAAGAACATTTTCAATTATCACACAGGAACCACTTTTTATCATGAGGATCAATCTGATTTAGAATTTCCTCATTTATGTACCGACTTAAAAATTTAAGGCAAGCCTCGAAGGTAAAGCTTTTTTTTTTAAATTGTTAAATTTTTAAATGACGTACTTTATAAAAGAGAGATTTAATTCAAATTATTTTATATTAACCCACTATCTAATGACATCCATGGTTTTGGGGTTTAAATTGATTTTATATCAACATCAACACGTCGGGACATGTGGAGATAAAAAAAAATATTTTAACTGAATTATTAGAGCGCTCTACGTATAAGTGTTGCAGTAACGCAATTTTCGATATTATTGTAAGTCAGAAATACTCGTATCTAAAGTTTTACCGACAATAATGTGCCATTAGGGAAACACCAGTTTATAAACATTAATTTTGCAGTGTGAATAAAATGATAGAATATCTCGGTATTTATTGTGTTTGTATCTAAAAATATTTCCATAATTTTGAAAATATATAATATGCGGGGTATAAAAGCAAAGGTAACAATATCCAAAAAATGGAAAAAAAAAAAGAGTTCTGTCACCGAGGGTCACTAATTTAAAATGTATTGAATTCTAGATTTTATGTTCTAAACAATGTTTTCTACTACTTTCTAAATTGTATTTTCTATAAAATCTCCAATTCTAATTACATTATAAACTACTAATCCTCGAGGACTAATTTTAATTTTTTTTGGATATTGCTGCCTTTGCTTTTATATCCAAAATAAAGTATAATTCCGTCGACAAATTCCGAGAATTAATTATTCTTTAAACAGCGACGACATTCTTTTACTATTTTGTTTTTAGGTTTCTTACGGTTTGGCTTACGTATTTTCTATCACAATCTCCACAAATATTTCGTATATTCCATTTTTTGAAGTTATTCAGGGTATTGCTTTTGGTCCGGTAAAATTTTCATTGTAGCGGAAAAGCATGTAGTGAATGCGAGACTACGAAATGCACGCGCACCCATTAAACTGTCAAAAATTTATTCACTTGAAATTAGTGTTCCATTAATATATATAATGTTTTGTCGACCTTAAATTGTTGATCTTGAATCGAATACCATTCATAAATATGCTCAATTCAAAAGCTGAGTGATGATTGTTTATAGAATTAAAAATTAGAACTGAATTACGATTTTAGTATTATCGATGTTTTTGCAAAAACAACAAAATTGTCAGATATTCCTTTTCAAAACAAAAATACATTCATTCATTCGACATTCAATGCTGCTGCCAAAATTGTATAGTTAGTTATATAATTGTATAGTTTTTTAATACGGAACTGAATATCGACAAAACATGAAAGTGGGTAGGCAGGTAGGTAGAGTTTTTTTTAAAATTGCACACGTTTTTTGATTAGTCACATTAAATATCTTTGAATTATCGTAAGATATCGATTTGAAGGCATTTATTTATTTCTTATTTTAGCATTAAAAACTAATAGTTACATTTGTACCCTTCAAATTAAAATATTAATAATTTAAATACATTAAAGTGTTATCAGTTATATTTATTATCTCCCTAGACATCGTATTTTTGGATTAATATACATTTTTAACCAACATGTAAATATCAATTATCTCAATCACGATAATGAGATATAACTTCTACTGCGTATACATGACTAGGTACACTCCTCTAATTTGTTTTCTAATAATGATGAGAGGAACATTTATTTTCAAAAGTAGTGATGAAAATCACTAAACATGTATTAATTTAGTGTTAATTAAAATAATCATGTTGCACCACAAATTCACTGCCTCATGATAATGTATGAATTGCCGGCCCTGTGGAAGTGGAGTGGGTGTCTAGTCTAGGTGATTAAAGAGAGGGAACATTGTAAGAAGGGATAAAGTGGAGGGTTGTAATATATATATATTTATTTATGTTTTATATATATGTTTGGTTTTTGCAGGTCGAACAGGCAGAACAACAGAAACTAGATTTACAGAACATAAAAAATGCCTCACTAATTGTAACTTTTCAGAATATTCTAAACATAAAATAGAAAGAAACCATACCTTAAAAAATACAAACATGAAAATACATCTTACATAATAGGACATATGGACTAAAAATATAATTCAGGAACACTTGAAATTCATAAAAAATTAAATAAACAAAGTAATATCATCAATAACCTTATCCACTAGAATATAAAATATCAATCCTTAATTAAATATTCTTACTTAATTCTGCATTTGCGTGCATTGTGGGCTGGGTTTGAAATAATTAATGGGTTGTTTTTTATACATTTCATATCCAGCGTGAGTATCTCATTGAAAATGAAATTAAAAAAATTAAAAATCAGAAATAACTCTCCACTTCAACTGGACCCGCAACCCACGCACCCGACGCACACTCCAAACACTTCGGTCTACGCTCACCCAAAGAAGGAAACGGATGTTTCCGAAACATGTTAAATAGTTTTTTCATTTATAATAATTTAATATGGATTTCCGCAAAGTGGAACGCCTCCACAAATGATTATTTTAAAAATGAGCAAGTTTACGAGAGGAATAGTGAATATTGATTGCGGGCAGTCGTGATGGCGAAATAATAAGTTTGTAAATCACACTTGGTTTATTCCTCCTCGCAACACAATGGCGGTGCGCCCTCCGCAACAATGGGACCGCGAGCTAGCGCAGCGCTGACGTGGGCGTGCGGCGTTACATCAAATTACTTTTACAGCGGAACGTAAAAACTTCCCCGACTTTGTAGCGGACGTCCAAGCGTTGGAACAGGGCCCGCCAACTGACAACATCCGAATTTTATATATTTAAAAAAAAATTACATTTGTTTGACGGGGTGAGACGAGGAGATGCATTTGCTGACCTCTTTTTAAAAATTTAGGATACCTACTGATACACATGCTCATTAGTGGGCACGTGAGCATGCGCAGTATTGAATTTCTTGAGCTATAGTTATGTAGTAGCATGTGTGTACACATATTGTTATTAATGAGCATGCTCATTACTGGTACGCTCGAAAATCAACCGCCGTTATGAGCATGCTCATTTGATTTGCCGGTGGAATTGAAGGGTTATCTTTTGAGCATATGCGAACAGGCTTGCTTGTGAAATTGCTAATGTCATTTGCCGCTAGTATCGCTTATCGATACGTTCTTCTCAGTCCGCGACAGATAAAACAAATATGGCGCGTTGGGGAGATGACAAAATATTATTTTTCGTGACTTATTATAGGAATCATGAATGTCTGTGGAATACTCGGTCACCGCTATACAAAAATAACATAGCAAGAAAGAATGCTTATGAAACTTTATTAAAATACATGAATGATTCAAATCTTACAATAAAAATTATAAAATTAAAATCAAAAATGTGCGGATGGAATCTCGGGAACTGTTTTGATTTATTGGTTCACTTGAATTTTCTGTTTTAGTTTGCAATGTTTCAATTTTGAACTAGAGCGTCTCTGTGTGCCGGTAATAAGCATCTGTGTATGATTGTTAGCTTTGAGCATGCTCATTCATGTGCTTGCTTAAAATAAGCATACTTATAACGAGCAAGTGTGTACAGTTGTTAGAGCATGCTAGTTTTGAGCATCTCAAAAATAAGCATGTGTATCAGTACCTTTAGGGCTTTTCCAGAAAATGATAAGGTAATACGTATCAAGCGATAACACAAGCTCATTAATAAAACAGATTCTAGAAATAATATTTTGAATCGTATCTTTGGTCAGGTTCGAAGGAATAGACTTTGGAACAAGTGCTATGAAAATGAGCTTCATACTTTGGTAATGAGCTGAGGTGTCATTTAAAAAATTTGGACACCGGTGTCATATGGAGAGTATGACTGAACAATGACATATCTGTCTTGGAGATTCAGAACTGGAGAGAGCTGGCGCATGACCGAAATGAGTGGAGAAAGACTCTTGATGAGGCCAAGAATGATATTTATGTAACAAATATACAGGGTTATTTGTAAAACATTAATAACCTCGCAGGACTATATTCCTGCTTTGATTATGAGTCGAAAATGTTCAAGCTATTATGACCTAATGTCAACAGTTAAGGAGATATTCGACTTCAAAGTTTGCATTTTTTTTCAATATTTCAGACTTATTTTTTGTAAAACGTTGAACTATCATTACAGTAACTCATATCGATTACGAAAAATTCATTGGTTTCAATACAAGTTAAATAAAATGATAAAAACCCTGAAAAAATTCCAATTGGAATTCGAAGGTTTTTATTTTTTTATTTGATTTGTAATACAGAGAATTAATTTTTCGTATTCGATATAAGTTACCGTAATGATAGTCCAACGTTTTACAAAAAATAAGTCAGGAATATTGAAAAAAAAAATGCAAACTTTGATGTCGCATATCTCCTTAACTATTGATTTTAGGTCATAATAGCTTGAACATTTTCGACTCATAATCAAGGCAGGAATATAGTCCTGCGAGGTTATTAATGTTTTACAAATAACCCTGTATTTGCGACAAAACAAAAATTAAATTGCAATTATATGAATTTTATTGAGCACCCCTGCGCTAACATGATGACTCGATCCGAAGTCATCGTGGGTTCGGTTTAGCAATTGGCACTCGGTAAGAATGTACCGTTGTTCTTAACGAACCTGTACAAAACGCGCACGAAATTAAATACAGATCGAAAACATACTGTCTCCGTGGCATTATTTTACATGCAAGTCGTTAAGACATTTTAAAAGTGTGCAGACGGTACGCAATCATTTTCAATTAGACTACACGGTTGCAAAAACAAAACCGGCGATAATTAAATGCGACGGCTTAGTGACTATATCAGATGATTCATTATTTTGATACTTACCATCACACAGAATATTAGTAGAATGTGTTTTGTAATAAGAATGGATTATTTAAATGGTGCCATTTTATGAAATATATATTGAATCGTAACTTTACCAAAAATGAAAACAAACTCAAAACACAATTATCATACGGGGGCGTATTCACCATCAACATCAATTATTTCTTTCCAAATACTTGGCATAGGGGTGCAAATTTCATCCCCTTCTACAGCTGCCAGAAAGGTCTCGTCATCGAAATTCATGGATCGATCCTTTTCTGACTCGTTATGTAAGCTGGTATCACCGGTTTGAAGCAAATAAACCACTCTCGGTATGCCCTCTCGGCAATCGTTCCATCGGCGAATAGTATGAATGTGATATGATATGAAGTGGTAAAGCATAATATGGCGTATTCTAATTATAATAATTTCTTTGTCTGTCCCTCCGTCCGTCCGTCTGTCCGTCTGCCCCCGTAACTACGATAAAGTAAAAAAAAATCTTTATAGTAATTTTTTTTATTACTTTGTTTTATTTTTTAAATGTTTTATATAAATAAATAATTTTACAACATTTACTACATAATTGTGTTCCTCTTTTACATAGTTCCTCTCCATTTAAGAGCATTACTCTTGTGCTCGGACGAGGTACTTTGCATTGTAACATATAATTATTTTACATTATGTATATGGGATGAAGTAGTGGAGTGAAATGTTTTTGATTTTGAGGGTAATGGTGTCTAGTTGTGTTTATTGAGATGTTCTCTTAATTTTTTTTTTAATTGTTGTGTATTTTGTATATTTTTTCTCATTCTTTTTCTTCTATTCTTTTCTTTTCTATTTCTTATTCCTTAGGAACCGACATGTAAAAGAACCATCATTTTTACAGCTAGTATATGCATATTTGATGCGTATTTTAATGTCCTAACCTTATGAAAGAATTATATTACGATAAATATCAATTAAGCGTCGATTTAAAAAAAAGGCGGATAATTAATTATGCGTGAACCTAATAATTGGTCCTTTGTAAGCATAAAGCGGTACAAAGCTCTAAACAACTTACACACGTACAACAATTATATTAGAAGAATTAACTAATCGAAAGAAACATCACAGGTTTACAGAACCATAAGGCGCCAACACTTTATAACTCAGCACAGCTAACAGAGCTGCCTACTATGAACGCGTTTTTAGTGTGATAGGCCATATCCCATGGTGCAGGCTACCCCTTGACGTACAAAGAACTCAGAACCTCAACACTTTTAACAACGTGTTGTTACCGACCGAAGACCACACTCTTCTAGAAAAGCTACAAATGAACTGAATAAGCAGCGCCCTTGGGATGATCTATATCATTTAAACGGCGTTACAAAAATATAAAAAAAGTATTATTGTCTTTAAATTAAAAAAAAAGTTTGCAAACTTCTGATTGATTCCGACGAACCGGATATCGTGGTAACACTGAAAATTGCTCGTCTACGCTGGCCCGGACATGCCCAAAGAGTACCTCCTTCAAGGTACCCGCAAATGGCACTGTGTTAGCAACTCAAGGAAACGTCTATGGGGAAGACCTCGAAAAAGATGGGGCAATAATATGGAGAGAGACTTTTACTGCCTGAGATGGCCAAGATCTTCCACGTGATGATGATGCTTCTGATGCACTGTTTTGTATTACAGAGTTCCACGCTTTTTGGCCTGCCACTGCAAATGTCCGAGCACTGAACTTAGTCTTCTGGCTATGGCTGGTCGGTTCCACAACCCTTCCAGCGGCTGAAAAAGAGACTGTCCCCAGCGTCTATTACTCAAGTAGTCCGGAATGCAGAGCTCTTAAAGATACAGAGGCACCATGTAATGTAACTTAGAACATTAAACTAACATAATTAAAATTCTACGCTTTCAGGGAGATGGAGCCGATGTAATTCACGCAAAAGTTATGTTATGTGCAAGAAGTTTGACGTTTCATGGTAGTCTCTTGTTTTAAGTTATTCAGATATCTATGGACACATATCATTCTAGGTATATACTGTTAATAAGTGTTTTTCTATGGCCGCTCCGGAACGGGCGTGTTTTGATTCACACGAGAGTCGAAAATTGGACATATTTTTTATGTATTCTGGTTTTAAGATCCATTCACATTGTGTGGTTGTATCTTTGTACATTCTGGTCTCATTGCAGGTGGATGTGAACGGCTTCGTCTGAAATGATTTTGATGTTGCGCGCGTAGACGGTGCGTGTACCGGCTGCACGTTACTTAAATGTAATTGATGATTCGAAGAAGTATTTGATGATAAAGATTTTGTCATATAACCATGCATGAAATTTATGGACACGAAATATTTCGCTACCTAGAGGATTCTTCGCATCTAAACTTCCTAATAGAAAGCTCTGAATCATATATCATTTTTCCGTGCTGCCGATTTCTGAAAATATTGTAACATGTCCAGCAGAAACGTCGGGAGGCCAGCATAAATATTATTGCAGTGTATATTTCTAAATAAAAATGATTTTTTTTCTCATGGCTTTAACATGGGAACATCATTTCAAAATATAGGCGAGCAATCGTTGAGATGAAAAATAAATATTTTCACGGAGAAATAATATTTCAGAATTTTCCCAGGCGTTTGATACATGTTATAAGCGGTATTTTTTTGTGGGAATATAAAATCCTTGGAGGAATAACAAAATGAAAACCCTTATCTGTTTGTATGCTCTAAAAAAAGATCAAATACGTGTAGCGTTGTAACATATTTTAGTTAAAGTTATAATGAATTTATCAAAAAAAAAAAAAAAAATAGCATATATTTGCATTTACAATCGTTTTACATAAATTGGGGAATAAAACTTGGCGGCCTAAAAATGTTTCCATAAAAGAAATGACAGGTGTCAGCCTGGTCACTAGATATTTCAGTCTTAAAATCATAAAGGCCAATATATAATTTGGGAATTGTTTAATTATTTTTATTTTAATGTTTTTTTATTTTAATATTTTATAATATTACTAAGCCCACTAAGGGCTATGATAGTTATAAATAAATAGAGAAGTCTTTTTGCATCTTACAAAGCATTAACAATTGGAAGATAGAACATAGCCACAAAAAATATATCGCCCCCGAGTAGTAAGCTATCATATTTCCATAAAATGTATTTTTGAATTAGGAGTGTCGTATTTTTGTACATCAGTTCTACTACATACCAAAAAATTATCTTTGTTTGACATTCCGTTATTATTTTAGTGAGAATTGAAACAAAGACATATAATGATACATTTATTTTTAAATTCAACATCTCCAAGAACATCCCTTTTAGAATGGGTTTAATTTCTTATAAGAAATATGAGAAAAATAAAGTTATTGTATCATTATTATAAGAAGTATCAAAAAAATTTAATTATTATATCATTATTATAAGAAATATGAGAAAAATAAAGTTGATATGCAAAAGTATTACTTTCGATGCTTACAGTACTATTTGAATTACGATAACAAAATACATTAAGCGCCATTTTCTCAGAATGCAAATGGCATTCGAAATGCTACTATGGCCAATAAGAATCTGTCAAAGGAAGCAAGACTAGCGGGACATAATGGCGATCTGGTGCCAAATCTGATGTAAGGAATTGATGCCTGGATTAGGCCAAAAAGAAATGGAAGCAGACTGAGTGTTGAAAATCTTAGGTTGATAGAGTGAATATATTAGTAGTAAATGTAATGCTGGCTGAAAGGAAGAAAGGAGTGCTGAGATGGTGTGGTCATGTAGAACGTAAGAGCGAGGAAAGGATGATATATGAGTAGGGTGTTGAGAAGAGCGAGGAAAGGAAAATATATGAGTAGGGTGTTGACAACAGGAATAAAAGGCGTCCGCGGAAGACCTGGCATGATCAGATACTTAAAGTATTGGAGAACGGCCTTGTTAAAAGCCTCAACAACTATTGAGCATGCATGGGAAGATGTATGAATGTAACCGAAGCAAAAGTGGTGTGCGAGATAGAAGAATGTGGCTTTCTATCCTGTCTGCCTACCCCTGCGGAAAAACGGCGTGATGATTAGTTAGTTAGTTAGTTTAGTCTTTCGCTCGTGGTACAGTTTAGCCATCAGATCTCTTAAACATTCTTATCAAGTGCGTTCAATATATTGCGATTCTCTATCATAGTCAAAAAATTTTGATAAGTACAAATAGTGTTTTGGTAATGGAGTATGATTTGTATGCGGAGTGCAAAACCCGGATTACGAAAGCTGATAATAGCGCTTCTTCTCACAGAGAAAAAAATGTAAAAACATATTTATTTATTTATTACAATATACGGTATAAAGAGCACATTTTAAATAATAGTATTAACAAGATAAAAAAGCTTAATATAGTGATATAAATTAGAAAAAAGGGGTGTGAAGTACATACATATATAAAATTTAACGAACAGGAACAATAATTTGTGAATACATTACTCATTCATGACGGCAGGGTATAGAGTTTTTATTAACGCATCTTTATAATGTGCTGAACTAGAGTTGAAAATATCCGAGATATGTGCATAAGTGTTACCTAGCCTGTGCACTTGTGCAGTCTACGTACAAGAGAGTTAAAATACGAGTTAGTTCTAGTGTTGTCACAATAAAATAACGTAAGTACTCAAGTTGTTCTAATAGGCGCGTGAAACATAAACATACAGAATATCAGGGGTGTCAAAATGTGAGTTAATAATTTTTAATTTGATATTTTCAATTGGGATGACGGGAGACAAATTAAAACACTGGAAATTAATAAACGATTTATTAATTATTTTAACAAGTTCACAAAGTCACTGGAAGCGAATTTAATTTAAAAACTATTCCTTAATCCACACTATTTCGCAATCAATAAACTCGTTTAATTCTCCACGTAAATACTTCGTCCGATATCTGTCGCTTCGATTAATCTGCAGTCGCTGGTATCAACACGCGTTGGTTACACTGTTTTCGCTAACGGTTTTATCGATGGTTTATGTCACGCCGGCAAACGTCAAACTAAAAATGAAGCTCCGTGGCACTGGCTCCACCCTTTTATTAAAAAAGTGTTGGTTTTTCGAACCTCCAAGATTATTCTATACATTTATAGTGCTGGCGAGAATTTTTCAGACGTTTAACGAATGTCGTAGAGAATTCCAGAGTATTGTAGGGCGTCCCGGAATGTTATGGTATATTCGATCGTGTTGTTGTCCTCGAGAGGCTCTGACAGTGTGTAATTATTTCATTACAAATAAACCTTTATATTTTTCTAGATACAGCTTCATATAGCAGATCCGAGCTGTTAATTACTATACAGGATGTGACAGAGCGAGTACACAATGTTTTACAGATAAATTTCTGATGAACCTTCTGTAAAACGTTGGACTATCATGAAGTGACTTAATCGAATATTATATATTCGTTCGCTATAATACATATAAAATATGTCTAAACCGTGTTATTATTGTAGGACGGGTATGTACCCATCTCGCTCGCACGCCTAGATAGATCGCGGCTTTACGCAGGCCTTGCGGGAGGTAGACGAAATCGACCGCCAAAAACAGCTAGTAATTACGTAGTCTATTATTATATGGTCTATTAAAGTAGACAAGTCCTCACAAAACAGAAGATACCCAGAAAACACAGATGTCACACTCTCACAATCTATAGTACATTTTCGTGCGATATTAAATGGAGATTAAACGTTTTACACTTCCTCACTGATTTAGTATATGCATGATTTTTTTTTGTAATGTCTCTGGATGAACGTCTTTCGAAATGAATGAGAGAGACAGATAGTAGAAGAAAGAAATCTGACTACACCTACTGTTTATAACGCGATGTTTTTATATGTATAACGTTTAGCAAGCAGTTATGAAAGTCAAAATG
Source organism: Agrypnia vestita (assembly GCA_016648135.1). Classification (NCBI taxonomy): domain Eukaryota; kingdom Metazoa; phylum Arthropoda; class Insecta; order Trichoptera; family Phryganeidae; genus Agrypnia; species Agrypnia vestita. The sequence goes on along the minus strand of JADDOH010025037.1, from coordinate 265,680 downwards.
TACTCGATTTATGTAGTTTATCTCGATTTTAGATAGATTCTAAATTTACAGATTGCGATTACATTATAAATGTTACAAGTTAGTTGAGGTTGGAAAGAAAAAAACATTAAACTGCTTTAAATCACCGTCTTTGAGTAGTATCACCATGTTTGAGAAGCTTGGTGTTGTATTGGTAATGAGTCTGGCTCAGTGATCTAGGGGTTGGTGATTCGAGCTTTATTCCAGGACAACAGCAAGTTCACCCCTTTTTCATAACACAAGCTTTAGCTTAGTCAGAAAATAGTGAGAAATAATGCGACACATACTCCGTGTCCGCATTTCTATCTATTTTTTTTTTATCTGTAATATTTATGTTTTCCGTTTATTGAATAGAAGATATGCAATAAATATTCCCATTGAATGACAAAGTAATACTTTCTGTGACGCGTCTGGTACACGGATTCTGCGGAGATGCAGAAGTTGCATCCATAAAGTTGCATGCACGATAAAAACTTTATGCTGCTCAGTTATTGCATCCTCCGCGTCAAGATAATGGACAATAGACAAACAAGTGTGCGGGAGTATAGAATAGGCATTTACTGTGTATATCTATTGTAGCCAATAGGATCGTATGGTCCTTCGTTGCATGTAAATACAGGGTGCGTTCAAAATTAAATTGAACATTTCGTCGGCGGAAACACTTTTTTGCAATACACTTACTCTCTATAATAGGGAGGAGTCTCAGGAACAGGATGAATAACTCTGAAATAAGACAGAACTGTCAGACAGAAGACATGGTGAGATGGGGCAGGAAGAGACGGTGGATCTGGAGAGACCACGTGGATTCCCAACGTAGTTGCCCACAATACACCCATGAGACCAGCCATGTAGCCAGGAAGACCGTCAAGAGGTGACGAAGAAGATATCTGGTGCTCCACTTCCTAAAAGGACGGTTCCCCCTCAGGAACAGATCTATGATTTACAGTAACAGATCTATGATCTATAATCTACTTCTCCCCCTTACCTAGAATGCTAAACTACTACAATGAAATCTCATCATACAACACCAACATACATATATTCTCAGTGATACAAGTCCAGTTTGAAAAATAAATCATCTCATATTTAGTATAACTCGAGCGTGCAATATGTGCTCTCCATAAACTAAACGTAGCCGCGAAGTATTGACACAAATACACGAGATCTGGCTACGTTAACTTAGGAACAAAGCATACTTACGAGTACGTCGAGAGGTAATCTTATAAATAAATACCACAATATTATTAATTGGCTATATTGAAACTCACTCTATAACATTTTTCGTTATTATAATTAGTTAATTAGGTAGTAACGTGTTTTTAAATATCTTAAATTTTACAATTAATTATGTACTAAACATTTATCTCTAAGAGTCATCTGACCTGTTGATAACCTGTAAAATAAAATAAATAAAATAAAAATAAAAAATGATACAGAAGAGTGAAGTGGGACCCAGGGCTGCTCTACGAACAAAAGCTACTGTCTCGATCCTACACTTTCGCCATCCAGTTTGGCATTTTTTTAAAGTTTCCTTTCTACGCCGATGACGAGCAAAAGCACTCGTGCGACGCGGCGAGGAAACTGCACTAACCACTTCACTGTCTCAGGAGTGCATTATGGAAACAATTTATTCAAAGACAGCAATACATAAAAATAAAATCACAAGTAAATAACAAAATATAACCAAAGCTGAAAAATAAAAGGAAAAGGAAATAACAAAGCATAAATATGGAAAAATTTGTACGTACTCCAATTATATTCTGAATATAAAAAAATGGTCTAAAAAGGAGTTAAAAATTAAAATAATTTTCAGACGTGTTCTAATGTAATGTTTATAATCCGGATGAATCTAATTTTTTTTTTAAATAGAGATGCGAACACGAAATGCGTGTCGCATCAATATTCTTACTATTCTCAAAATAATCTAAACGATTGTGCTATGAGAATAGGACTAACTTGATGATGTCCTGGAATGGGGCTCGAACCACCGAACATCAGATCACTAGGCGAGCGTCATGACCATTACATCAGCAAGCTACTATACATATAAAGGATATTGCTTTAAAAACTCCAGTCAAAATATAGATACCTCATTATCAATAGTGACATCTGTATTAGATTATGGGAATGAAAAGCTTTGGACTGCAAGTGGCGGTAGTTAAAATACAACTCACATACGAAACAGATTGTGTAACACATAAACAACCAAAAATTTGATACATGCGGTAGTCTATCATCGGTGGAAATTGTGAACGTTACGTCGTATAAAGTAATCACTTAAGGCAGCCGTACCTACTTTCCTATATAAAAATATAGCTTTGTCTCTCTGAGATATCTATAAAGTGGTTAATATAATGTTCTTAATTAATTAAAATCAATACTTGGCATTTCTTATACGATCCTTTTCAAATTTTAATATACCTGTCATAAGAATGACTGTAATTACAAATAATAACACACATTAAACGTTATAAACATTTTCCCAAACGACGTAAGTAATTTCTTTTATAAACAAAATAAACATTCCGTTAACGTCCTAACTACGTAGCAACCACAGTTTACGGAAGTTAACCGCCGAGGAATTGTATCGCGCTCGAATTAACTACATCGACACAAACAATCGAAGATTCAAAATACCATTTCAAAATCGCAAACGAGCCTTGTCCTCTTCTATTCCCGTGCGATGGAGCGGTTGAAACGACGTCACTCCAGGGATTTGGGGTATTCCGCGCTCGGCGCTTCCGGCGAGGGCGGTTCCACCGGACGCAAGAACCATTTCCAGGCATTGTGGAAATTAAAGCGAGGAGCTTTGTTACCACAATAAGGAAGCGGAGAGGGGGGGTTTAGTACCAATGTGGTCTGCGAGCTGGAACACGATGCAAATAATAATGGCCAGATGAAAGGTCAGTCTGTTTTAAGTAATTCTAAGTAATGTTTAGATGTGTTTTCAAGGTAAGTTTACAGAGACAGGGTGGATATAAAAAAGCCGATATTTTTTTAATTCACAAATGTTGATGCCAACCTGATGTGAAATTATCTTGCATTTAGTATACACTAGCTGTAACCCGTCAACAATGATGCTACTTTTACATGTCGGTGCCTAAGGAATAAAATTTCGAAAAAAAAAATTGAAATAATTTTTTTTCGAAAAAGAATAGAATTTTGTAAAAAAAATTATTTAAAAAAGTTACGGACATTACACGAAGTTACGCGGACGAACGTACGGACAGACAGACAACGATTTTATTATAATTGGGATTTGTAACTGATATTAGTGGTTATTAGTTCCAGTTCATCCCAGCGTAAAGAGTTTATTTATTTATTTAACGCCCTTATGGGCTTTTACAAATATACAGAATATAAATTTAAAAAATAATATAATAGTTAAAATATACAAGTACATATAATAGAATTGTGTAAATTTAGATAGCTGTTAAAGATTCAAGTACATCATCTAGATTTGTATAAAATAAAAAGAAAAGTTAAAGACGTGAGAAGAAAATGATTGTAAGTATTTAAGTATTCATTTAACACAAACTATCACCACATTGACATTTTCAACGCAACAATAAGAAACATAAAACAAACAATATCTACACTACCGCACCCAAACTAATTTGTACATTAAATCTTCCCTTCTACTCCCGTCCCACATTCCCCTCCACCCTCTCCATTCGCTTTTAATGTATGTTAAAGTAAATTTTTAAATTCAGTGGAAAATTTTTAAAATTGTTTTGATTCAAAATAAATAAATAAATAAACACACAAATACACACACTCACACAAACTCACTATTGGACATGTTTTTTCTTATTCTATTATCGATTGTATATATGTGTTTTCTTGTAATTGGCCCAAAACTCTGTACATCAATTATTGTTTTTTTTCAAGATTGATTAATTATATGGCTGTAAGAAAACCAATAAATGAAAATAAAAATAAAAAAAGTAGTAAGAAGAAGAATAAATAGATTGCAGTTAAAAATGAAGACCCCATGGCAAAAAGTTTTTAATTAATATTTTTGTCAAAAATGAGTTAATAAGAGCTATAAACTTAATAATGTACGCTCTTTCCATTGGAAATAAGTTCAGAACTTAAAAATAATTGGAACATGTTCAAATCATAGGGATGAACATGTTAACTACACTTTTTCATAAAAATAAAATCAGTTACTAATGGGAAGAACATGTTATCTTCGATAAATAACATGTTCATGCCATCATTCTGAAATTAACACGCCTTTTAATTTGGTTGGTAAATTTATGGTTAATATAAATTTTACTCTGGCAGTACTGTCATATATTTGTTTTTATTTGAAGACTATTACAATATGCACTTATATATTATTTTTCAATAATTTTAAATGGTACATACAATGTTTTGTATTATTAATTAACATGCCAGGTATTTTGTAATTTTGGATAATGGATGGTAAAAATGGATAGCATTTGAAAGGTTGTTTGATGTTCGTGTTTTACCAATTTTAAAAAGGTGTTACTCTATTAAAAATGAGTTCCAGAGGCGAAAAAATGGTTCTTAAGTACATTTTTTTAGGGAAAATTAGTATATTTTTATTTTTTTGTGCATAAATGCGTATTTTTTACTTTGTATATACTTTTTTGATATTTTAGTGACATAAAAATTAATCTTGAATTAGCAATTAAACATATTTTTTAAATGCGAAATGCAAATATCTAATTATCTCAAAATTACTTGAATGTTAGTTAACAACTTCTTGCCACGGGTTCGTCAAATATTCAGGTACATCTTATAGATTCGTGTAAATTAAAAAGAGAAGTTTAAGTAGTAAGAAGAAATGATGAATAACTGTAACAATATTTAAGGTCGTTTTTTGTATATGTAATAAAATATCTACAGAATTTTTGGTAACAATTTTATTATTATTAGAACTTTAAAATGAGACGAAACGCATACAAATTGTGGTAGTGGCCATGGTATGGACTTTATTGGAAAGATATTTTAATGCCATAAGTGTTCAAATGTATAAAATAAATATGATATCACGATTTTCGAAATGACTTTGCACAATTTTTAACATTGTTCTAGTGTAAATTTATTCGCGGTGAGATGCCGAACCCAACTGAGCCCAAATCAGCTGTCAGCTGTCAAATTGGCCGTGGCTGGAAAAAGTGTAAAACGCCCTTATTCAAACACTAATGGCATACAATTAATTATCTTTCCAATAATCTTTATGTAACAGATTGTTAGTTAACTTTGTAAAAACCACATCACAATTGTAATTGATCACATGCGTGTTAGTCTTGTCAGGGACAAACATGATAAGCCTAATGAACCATCTGGGGTCTACCGAAAGAGAGTGAGAGGGGGCGGGGTCTAAACTGGGTGTTACCCCATATTTTGTGAACATTAAATTGAAGAAAGGGCTATATGGAAATCTTTATGTATTTTAATTCATTTTAAAATTCTCTATATTTCTTAAAAAACACTCTTAAAAGTTATTGTTCGCATTATTTCCAGCGGTCAGTCTCCTTCCGAACCTTTCCGGATGTATCGAACATTGCTGTAAGTGTTCTATAGATATTCATTAAGAGGTTGACAGGATCGCAAGGCCCAGTCAGAGCGCCACGCAGGCCGTGACGCATGAGGCTGCGATGAAATTCTAGATTGCATTCATCGTCAGGTCCGCTGTGTGCTGTCCAGCGGGCAGGCGGCGTGAAGCGACATGCACTGCGGTGTAATCGGAGCAGAGCCCTGGCGAGCAGCTTGGCCAGCAGTGCGGTCGTTTAGCATTGTACCACGTTGTAATGTAATCCTATACTGTGTTGCCTCGGTGCAGATCGAGTGAGGGATATAAAAGTAAAGGCAGCGATGTCCCACTGAGGTGTTGCTAAATAAATAAAAACAAAAAACTTGTCACTTCTCAAGAAAATTTCTCTGGAATCTATGAAACCCGCATCGTAATGAAAGAAAAATTTAAAAAATATTCTTTTTTTTTGTTTTTCAATCGATTCAGCAACATTGTAGATTGACATTTTAAAAATATTAATTGTATTATTTGTATGTTTCTATTTAAATTATTTGATTAATTACACCTACATGTTTTGGAAACACCTTTCCATCATCATGGTGTTATATATATGTCAAAATAATTTTGGTACGAAATTGAATAATTTAGAATTATTAGAAATTAGTAAAGCATGTAATAGTAAACAAAATATTATTAATAATCAATTAAATTTAACTACTAGCCCGATTCTAAAAAAAATTCCAATAATTGCGAGTAATCAGGAACTTCAGCAATAATATTTAAAAATAATTTTTAAAATAATTTAGAAAAACAAAATACATTATTCATTTCGACATTTTGACATATATATAACATCCTGACGATGGAAATTTTTTTCCGAAACATGTAGGTGTAATTAATCAAATAATTTAAGTAGATACATACAAATAAACAATATTTTAATAAATATTTAGTTTTGACATATATGGATATTACTGTTTCTTTCATAACGTTATATTGCTGTCTTTAATGATTTAAAGAGTTAAGGTTATTTTTACAGTTGTTGGACATATTTGAATGTTCAATAAAACGTATAAAAAACGTGTAAAAAAAGACATGTATATGTCTATACATTTCTTTGATACTACTCTAAAATCAACATCAACTCTCACTTTAGTATGAATCAACCATTTTGTAACGTGACACATCCTTGGAGATTGATTGGTTGAATTGGATGTTGCTAACTTTGCTTTGAAGAAAGATTTGAAAATATAATTTTTCTATAAAATTTCAAATGCAGGACACTACAAATTAGTAATCTTCAGTAAAGTGCATTCGAAACATTTTTAATTTCTTTTTAAATATTGCTGCTGCCTTTGCTTTTATAACCCTCAAGTGCTCTTGTCGTGACATTTGGATCACTGTCACCAAGAATACTTTAAACAAAAAAAATAGCATGATGGATGGGCACACAAAAACAGTAGAAAAAATTATCAAGATTATCAAAGACTGGTATTTGTGGTTGTTTTTACAAAAACATTTTTGGATCATAATAATAAACCTGATTTTTAATAATCCGATAGTTAAAACGAGCTAAGAGAAATAAAATTTCGCTTAACAAACTGATGTGAGTCATTGATAAATTTAAAAAAAACGAATTTCGATTCTTGCAGACCCATCAATATGCGATATATGCAACAATTTACGATATATGCCAATGCAACATTTTACGAGTAAGCCGCTGTTATCCAGAAATTTTATATCTAGTTTGCATGAATCAAGTATACAGTTGTGTTCTAAAAATATAACACACATCGAAAATTTTATACAACCACCTTTCTATAATAATAATAAATTAAAGAGTCATTTATAAATAACAAGGATGAAGATTATACTTTTAAAAATGGAGGGCTTATAAATTAATTTATAATAATTGCAATTATTTTGATATTAACAAAGCGCTCTTATGATACTTGAGTAGCAATAACTATTTTGAATTTTCCCAGCATTTGGATAACAATAACTATTATGAATCTTTTTGAAACAAACCATTCTTTTGATATTAATGAGGATTTAGATTTAGCAATTTTGCAAATAAATTTAATACAACTTTAAATTTTACATGCAAATAACAAAGAATTACAGGTAGAAATCATGAAAAAATGATTAAAGAAAATTAATTATTATTATTAACTAAATTATTTTTAACATATTTTTTTAACGCCCTAATTAATTAGTTACTTCCCTTATGTTTATTTTTGGTAATATTTACAGGTACTTGTAATTTTAATTTTTAGTTTACATATCCCGAAGAATGGACCGTTGGCCTCGAAATATCTTGATTATTCAATAAATAGTAATTTTATACAAAGTATTTTCTTTTTGTCTATATAACTCAATGTCTGTCTACCTGTTCTCTGTATAAATCTACACCGTTTGTCCGATTCGATTCAAATTTTGCATAACGCTTTAGGCCTGGCGGGTAACATAGTTGAATTTTCTACCCTCCTCCTTTACCCCTTCCCTTTTTACTGATATATTTTCCATGCAAATCTATACCCTTCGACTGATCGGACTCAAAATTTGCAAACTTATTCTTTAGGACCCGGCGGGTAATATAGGCCACATTTCCCCGCTTCCTCTTTACCCCTTCTCCAATGAAAACATAGCTTTTATTAGAGTTTTTGCAAACAATGGAAACTTTGTTTCTCCCCACAAACTTACTTTTAACTAAAGTCGGGTACAAACATCTAGTTAATTATAATAATATTATGATTATTTTCTGTTATTAAAGTGTTTATATGATTTTATATTTATTAATTTGCGAAAAGTGAAAAATTAAATGTTTATTCATGTAGAAAAATAATTAAGTAATTAATTTAATTTTACCGAAGTTAGTATTTACATTATTTAGCTTTTATCTACGAAACGATCTTCAGCAATACAATGTAATACATTTCTGACAAAAAATAAGGAAAACGTAAGTAGCAATATACGATATTGTTATAAATAATTTAGAGCACGCTTGCTATCAGACATCTATCCAATCCATCGCGCCCGTTTGCGAAACAGACAATCAATAATGAGTAATGCCGTATAAATGAATGAAGATTTATCATTCGTCCTTATCCCATTAATAATAGTAGTCTGGATTTTTATCCAGCGAGGGAAACAAAAATGAGAATTTTAAGAAAAAATCCGAGATTAATGAAGCAAAATAATCATTGAGTTTTAAGCGGAATACATGCCTGCTATTAAAAAACTCAATTAAACCAGTTATTGCAAAAAAATCGTAGTGGGATTATTTTTTCAATGATTGAAATATGTTATGTACCAAATTAATAAATCAATTAGAAAGACATACAGAAAAATCAAATCTACGAAAAAATATTTTGCAGCTACCGGGATTCGAACCACGGATCTCTTCCTATCTGAGGCAGGCGCGTTATCCAAGTACTTTTACTTTTATTTCGATTTTTTTTCAAAATATAAGCTTAGGTAAAAGTGCTTTCATGTTCTAACTGCACGCCCCTGCTAACAAATATTTAATAATATCTTTATGCTGAATGTATGAATTACGATGGAAAAATCAACATACTGGATAAAAATAATTATCACCTTAATATCATCGAAAGATTTGGCAGATACTTCGTGGTGCAACTGATGATGAGAGGGACTGCTCGTCTCGAAACTATAGTTGTAAATTAATAACTCATATTGTGTGTGTATTACAAAGTATATTAAAACATATTTGAAATAATAATTATCACCGTTTGCTATCTTGCACTACGTGTACAATTTTGAGTTAAGCTTTGTTCATAGAGAGTAAGGTATTCTAATCAAAATGTATGTCTCAAAATAGCGTTTTGAAGATCAGTATTAAATTTTGCCGACAGCTTAATTCAAAAAATGGCCTACGGCACTATCCAGGGGCAACAATTGTTTAGCCAGAAACATAATATGAATTAGTGCTTTCTGTCAGAAGAAGAAAATATCAATATGAATTATGATTTTATTAAATTGAAAACCAGACATTCTACGAAAAAATGCGTTATTTCAAGATGTAGAGAAAAATAATAGATAAGTCTCAAAATCTGACTTAAAGTATTCTGTTAGTACAGTTTTGATGTATTTAATTTTAAATTAAAAAAACGTTGCTATTATAGTAAATTATTTTCAAAGCCAAGACCTGAGCCACTGTATAAGAGACTTCCATCCACTTTTCTCATATATAAATAGCTTCGTCCCTATAAAACTTCTATAACTTATCCTTAATTAACTAATCATCCATCTGGGGACCAAATCCAGTAACTGTGTTCTTAGTCTTAGTCATACATATCTCACATAAAAATATTGTTAAATTATTTTCGTTCAGGTGTTAATATATTTTTTATGATGTGGCAGCCCTGTGAGGGAATCTTACACTATGAATATTATCTGATATCCTTGATCAAGTGGTTCATCATCATAGAAGATGAGCATCGGACTTTACACAGGTAAACTTATCCTTTTCCACGGTATCATTTGTCATCTCTTGTCTGACCGTCTAATCTCGCATTAAGACTACGTTTTTCTGTCTTCATGTCTTTTACAGAGCTCAGAAAGTGCTTCAGACGGTGAATGGTTGTCAATACGAATTAAAACCATTCAGAAAAATCTGCTTTTTATTCAAGTCGTCCACCAGGGATCTTAATATCTGTCCATGCTACGTAAGCTAACGTAGGTTTTTGGTTCAATTACTGTATAAAAATGACATTATCGGATATTTTTAATTAAGTAATGTTAATTTATTTATTTCAAAAAAATTCTTGTTTACAATATATAGGCACTTAATAATAATTTAACAAAATAAATATAAGATAAGATTACACAATTTTTTTTTTGTTAGATTTGTGGATTATGCCTCTTCTACTATCTACATCTACTAGGCCACGCCTGTCCCAGAGTGGCGTTATAGAACACAATTATAATATTTTTTTGAATTCGTCAATAATATTTGTTTTAGTGATAGATTGAGTGAGTCATAAGTCCAAGTTTAAATATGTGTAGAATATTGTTTAATGTAAAAAGGGTTAAAGTTTTGTTTAAGATTATTTTTTATTTTCCTTAATTAATTTATTTATTTATATAGGTATATATTTTTATTTATAGACATTATTATGCAATTACAGTATTTATTATATATATACAATATTATATATACAATAAATAAATGTTTATATGTATATATTTTTATATATAGAATTATTATTATTATATTATATTATATTTATATATATACAATAAATAAATCATTACTTTAACTCTAATTTCAAATCAAGATATATTATGGATATCTCGTGGAAGCGAAGCTATTTTTCATATGGGAAAGTAGGTGTTTAGAAAAATAATATAGATATCGAATGTATAGAATGAAAAAAATTCAAACCAGAGAGGCCGTTATAAAAATACAACTCACATATAGAACGAGGTATGCAAAGTTAAGATATAGATTTACTACTTTTTTGACAGATGTGGTAGTCTGTCATGGGCGGATTGGTGAACGTTATATTGTGTAAAATGATCAAGTCAGCCGTACAATAGTTCGTAAGCCCCATGAGCCCCGTCTCTGTGAGATATCGATAATATATCCTGATTAACGATGTCCCCCTGGGGATAAAATCCAGTATAGTGTTCTTGAAAATATTGAAAACACCCAAAATATTCTGCATATAATTATAAAATTTACTATTTGCCTGATTTAATATTATTTATGATTGAATTTGCTTTCATAGTATTTCCAAACTCATTTTTCTAAAATTACAAAACTAAAACAAATAAGAATTATGGGAACTCCTTCTTCCAAAGTTATCTGAAAAAAACTTTGCAAAAAGTTAATAGCAAAAATAAACTGAGAAGGTAACTCATTAATTTTCTTGACTCATTAATCTAAATAAAAATAATTAATTTCAAATCGAAATTAAAAAACATTTCAAACAAAAACAAAATCAACAGTATTTACATTTTGAGATACACATATATACCCATATAATTAACATGCGTAGCCAAATGTTTGTATTAAATAATTCAATTAGTATCGACAACGTCAATATTTTTTTAATATATTTTTTTTTGTAAATTCAATTTTTTTCTAATCCACGTTAAAGCCGTCACCATTAAATTAATTCTTAAACAAAAAATGTGGCTTAACAGTTTTCTGCGATTTCAAATTTATAAATTCTTGGTAAACAAAAATATTGGTAAAAAACATCTATGTGGTAGGGACGAATTATGCAATTTCCTAATTCTGTAATACTAAACGATAATAATAAGTGATACTAGACGATAATAATTTTGTAGAAAATATCTAAGGTGGTTAACCGTTTTCTGCGCCTTAGAATTATTAATTCTATGAATTTTATAGGGCATGAAGTGTTACCTTTTTACTTCATGATCTATCGAATTCATAGAACATAGAACACACATAGAAATAAATAAGAACGGTTTTTAGTATATTTAGACATTTTGTAGAAATTTTGTAGAAAAACAAATTCCAACCTATAAAACGGGTCATGTATTTGTAAACAAAAGTTTTTTTTTATAATTACATTGAAAACCATAAAAAACATTCCTCTATGCAAAAAATAAGCACTAGTGAAATAAACATCAACATATTAGTTTTTTGTAGGTTCAATTTTTTTAATTTCAAAGACATTTTCTCAATTCCATGTTTTTTGGGTTGGATGCTTTCAGCAGAATTAATTCCAATTACGGTAACAAAATATATCATAAAAATATTTAGGCTTAAGTAAATCACATAGATTAATTGTGATCTCATCGGAAATCGAACCCGGAACCCTCTGATGTGAGATGGCAGTCTCATGCTCACAGAACTACACTTAATATTGATGATTAATGACAATGAAACCCCTTTCAACACGAGAAATATATTTTAAATTTAAAAATAGTATGTGTCGATAAAATTCTCGGAATTTACAATAGTTTATGGATACGATAGTTAAACTGTTACGTACCACATTATATGCAACGTTAAAAATAATTAAATTCAATAATAAAACAAAAGCTTTATAGAAAAATATAGCGGGAGAATTTAGGAACAACATTAAAACTTTGTTTGTGTTTTGCATATTTTTTCCCTAACTGTATCCCAAATAAACTAAATGCGCACAATACTTATCTCGCCCGCCCGCTCCTGATTCTGAATACAACTTTTCACTTGTTGTATATTGCAAAATGTTTTCAAAAACACAGCACAAATCTGTATTTGAAACGGACTTAAACGTGGGCACTTTATTGCACTATTGTATTATAAAAGTGGTTTTATTTTATGTTAAAATATTTTTAATTATTCCCTAAATAACTTTTCTAAATTTTCCTTAGTTTACATAATAGTAAAAACCCAAGTAATTTTTGAGAATGGAAAATAGTTATAACATTTATTTTTCATTGCTTTATTCAAAAACCAATTTTGACTATTGAATACTTTAGGAAAATTGTATACATCTGAAGCAAATCGCTGTAGTCCAGATGGATTCGACTTCTTGTATTTGCACAACGCATATGTAGTTACAGTTTGTACCTCAATTTCAAAAATTTTCAAATAAAACTGGCAAAAGGTTGTATTTTACAGTGTTTTTATTTTTTATTGAGCCCTCAATTTGAGTCGATTTTATGATTGTTTTAGCAGCTTAGAAACGTTGTATTAATGGTAGCTTTCCGCTGAAGATATACATAATTAATAATTAAATAATTGACCACTACGCCGTTTCCCAGAAGTGTAGGTAGACAGGATCGAACGCCACAGTCTTCTGTTATGGCACACCACTTTTGCTTCGACCACTTTCATGCGTCTTCTCATGGCTCATAAATTTTCTTTGCCATCCTTTCCTCGCTCATTCATTCTATATGGCAAAATCATTACAGCAATTTTCCCTTTTTTTATATATATTCTTCTTCTTCTTCAATGACTCTAAGCTCGTATCTAGCCTTGGCCTCCATTAGTCCTCGCCTCCAACTCCTCCTATCTTCTTCTATATATTACGCTATAATAATTCTAATTCGTTCATTCTCTATTCTATCGTCCAAATATTTTCAACACTTACATCTAAGCGACCGCATTTCTATCGCATTCAATATACTTCCGTTATTTTTTTGTAAATTCCAAGTTCTACTTTCATACATCAAAATTTGCATCAGAACTCTATAATGTATCGATATCCATAACGTATTACTTTGACAGATTTAATGTAGTAGAATTAATAAAATTATAAAAACAAATAAGATAAATACACAATAAATGTATAAATATAAAAAATATGCGCATGGATTATTTTGTTTATTAAGTATAAACATACTTTTTTCTGAACCATTCAAATAAAATGTGGATTCATTAATATTTATAAAATTAATTAGTTTGAATGTTCTCTATCAATATAATTGACTGCGATTCTATGGTTTTTAAGAAACATTGCAATCAAAAAGACTCGCTTCTAATGATAAAAATACATGTTTCGCTAATAAGATAACTTACGTAGATAGAATCTGTCGACGTTGTATAGTGGTCACTCGAGCTTAATTTTAAGGATATCTACCAGCAATGCGAGTAAATGACTCTTATACATTTTATTTTTTTGATACATAGATTTTTTTCTATGTATCTAGTGATTTATCTTTATTTTTAAATTATTTAAATAAATTCAAAATTAAAATACAAGAATTTTTTTTATTAATAATTTGTTAATCAACATATACTATAGATGTCTAACATCTGTTTGTATGAGAAATCAGGTAAGGATATTTTGGGTGTTTATAGGGCTTAAGACCTAATATATGGCCGGCTTATGTAATGTAACGTTTACTAATTACACCGATGATTGATCACCAAATTTTTGTGAATTGTATAGGTATACGTTATCTATGAAGATTCACGTTTCGCTTTGCTAACACCATGTGTGGTTGAATTTTTCATGTCTGTGTACCAGTTAGTATATATGTAGATGTCACCGCTGGTAATTAGATTTTTAGTTTTGACTGAGTATGAAGCAATATTCCACCAATCACGTGTGGAATTGGTTATTTTATAAGGAAAAGTAGCACAAATATTGAGCAAGGTACATAAATACCAGATCTACTTACGTACTTACCATTACGCCGTTTCAACGCGGGGATAGGTAGAGAGGATAGAGCGCCACACACTTCTATCTTGACGCACAACTCTAGCCTCATCCACATTCATACATCTTTGCATATATGTTCGACGAATGTTGAATCTCTTAACAGGACCATCCTTCAGTATCTGATTAATCTGGTAATGCGACAACATTTCAAATTTGATGGACACTGTGCTCGATTATAGGTGGAATTATGAACGTTACATTGTGTAAAGTGAACACTTAAGCTAGCCATATAAGTATTAAGCCCTATAAATACCCAAAATATCCTTAACTTTCCCATATAAATGGATTCGTATCTGTGAGATACTATAATATATCTTGATTAATGAGATGCCTCTGGGGACAAAAATCCAGTAATTGTGTTCTTGAAAATTTTAATTTATTTTGAATTAATAAAATTTGTGTTAATTAGTAAAGATATTGTTCACTGAGAGTGTTGTAATTTATATTACAATTTTTCTCCAATTCTTTTTGCGAGTAATTTATTATATATAATGTTTCTCTCTGAATTCATCTGCAGGCCATAACCGTAACAAACGAACCATACCAAAATCTAACATACGGTTACTGCATAGCACACAGTTCGTAAATCCTTTCGCGAGATTTAACGCGTAGCTCGTATTAGCGTGCTTAATGGAAGTTCTGCTTCATCAATTAATGTATCTACCCATATTAATATTATGAACAGAAGAGTTTTACAAAATCGGTAAAAAATTACGCTTGCAAAAAAGAATGGTGATCTCTTCTTACTGTTTTCAAAGTTAGCTAAATGCTTGCATTACGTCAATAGTATTATCTTGTTGGTTTCCCGAGACGAAACTTGAATTCAAGATCACTTTCTAACTAGGTGAATGTCTTACATATACACTAACAAGAATATCGCAGTATTTATTGTAATTTAAAATTATTTTTTATTTTTTTAAACTACGTTTTACAATTAAATGTAATAAGTCCCAATTAGTGACCAAGCCTGCAACTTACAATGCGTATGGTTTGGTAATATATTTTCGCCATTCTCTTATATGGGGTGGAGGTATGGACACTAAACCATGAACCTTTTAAGACGTGGTTCTATACTGGCCCACTTAGCTAATACTGCCCCTAGGCAGTAAATCCATTATTTTTGAAAAATGTTTTTTTTGCGGTTTTGGATACTCGAGGTCATATTTTACCTTATTAATAACTTGTTTGCCGTTCCATCAATATATTAAAACATAAGCATTTTAAATTTGCAGTATATCTTTGTGGGGTATGTAACATATGGCTTGTTTGCAGTTTTAAGGTTTAAACTATATAAAAATACCTTAAATAATAATAAAATAAATTTATTGTTTCAAAGGTAACTTTGCAGAACTCCATAATCACACATATGGAAATAAAAACAATAGTTTTTAAAAGTTTTACCTTTTTAATTTTCTGAGACGCATTTCGCCTTATGAGGGCATTATAAATCAAAATATTTTACATTCAACAACTTATTATTAAAAAAGGATCAGAAAGAGCTTTAATTTTAAGAATCAATTTAATTTTTGTATTTCACATGATTCTAAAAAATAATTCTGTTCAAACACTAATGACAAGTAATAAATATAAGGATGAAGATAAATTTACAACTTGATATAAATGTGATATTCTTGGTAACAAATTATGTTTGTGCACTGATAAAAATTTTTAAACGCGGGGATTCCATTAAAATGGAGAATAGAGCCACCCTTTGTGGAGCAGCGGCTGAAACTGTAAAAACCGAATGAAAGCGAATTTAATTCGGAACATTTATTTTCAGTATACTCGATAGCGGCACCCTTGCTCTATCGATTGCAATATTTACATGTAAAGTTGGCCAATGCGTCGCAGAGTAGCATACAAAAATATAAAAAATGGCAAAAAAAAACTCTAAACGCCGTTCCGTGGACACGCAATTGGAAACGAAAATTTGACGCACACTATCGTGCGTTATATGTAGGAAGTTGTCGCACATCGCTACGATTTTTTAACCGAATGTTAAAAAAACAGAAAATTTCGATTTCGGGTGGATATCAAAAAACTGGAGGGGCTAAAAAAAATCGAAATATCTCGAAAAGATGGCACCTCTAACTATTATTGAAACGTGATACTCGATTTTCGAATTTCATTCAAACTACGCAAACAGTCGCAGAAATACCACGCTCTGTAAAAAAAACCGAAAAAGGTGGTTTTATTTTTATCACGCCGCGCCGCGAGAAAGAGATGGATGTAAAACTCAAATAAACAAAGAAAAGAAGGCCGGATTATGCACCATTCATATTTTCGATTTTTTTTTATAAATACACTGTTTAATCGCAAATAAAAGAGTCTAAAAATGTGGAGGAGGTAGGTGGGAGATCCCGAAAAATAAAATAAAAATCAGGTCCCAATGAGGGTTTCGGGAAAAGTTTTCATTTTCAGGATCGGATGAAACATCACAAAGTTATTAGCGTAGCAAAGTGGGTTTTCAGATTAAAAGCTGAAATTCGACTCAATTCTGGGAAGGAGAGACGTCCCGCGACAAATGTATTTCCCAAAGACGTCGGCGGGCTGCGCTCGTCTAGGGAACTTGAAATTTTCAGAATCGAACTCTTGATCGACGAGTTTTTTTTGCGAAAAACGAAAACAACAAATGACCATGCATACAAAAAAAAAGCATTGTCATCGACGTCGAGTTGATGTGCAAAATTTTAGTTCGCTTGAATGACGGTAAGTGTGTTAATTTTTACTTCCATGACGGCGCGGCGGCGAAAATAATATAAAGAATTTAAAAATTAAGTAAATGCTGTACCATTTGATAAACAAGTTTTCGTTTACATAATTTATCATGATTTTTTGATCAATTATGTACATAAATTATTGGACATACCTAACATCTGAATTTTAACTCAGTTATTTTTATGATCGTTATATGAATATGTAAGTTTTATTCAGTGACTGCATTTTAGTGCTTGTTTATCCAGTTTAGTGACATAGCATAATGAGTGATGTATATTTTAGGCGCGCATATATATTTTATTTTAGCACTAAATTTTTTATATATTTTAATAATATTGTACCTAAGCACCTATTAATTTGTGGTTATTCATTTTTAATTATTTTAAACATAAAAAATTACTACTAATTATGTTAATTATACTATCGGTTTCTGAACCACCGTTCCCTCTTCATGTTAAAATATAAACTAAACATAACAAAATATGGGCAGTTATATTTTTTAGCAACTTGTCATTCGACATTATTTTCAACATTCTTTTATCGTCTGTTTTATTAGTTTTTATGTATAGGTATTTCTTAATTGGGGACTTTTTTTTTCAACATTTCTGTATTTCACAATTCACAATTCAAATGTATGAATTATCAACATCTCTGCAATTCACTTTAATTAAAATAAAATAAAATTATTGTTAATAAATACGAAATAAGTTTCTGAGATATCTCTACTTGACCAAATATGGGCCTTATCCTTAGCTCCACCTAACCCACTTTTTTCAGGGTATACGTTGTTACAATAGTTTAGAGGCTAGAAGGAATTAATTATTTCAATAAATCATTTTTATCGATTGTTGCGCGGTACGATCAATAATCCTGAAATTATGCGAAGCATTGGTTTGTGTGAATCTGATAATTACCGAGGTTAGCATGGATCCATTTACATTCAAATATACAGGACTAACCTGCCAATGGTTATGCCTGTTGGAAGAGCTACCGCTACGCTGAATAATGTCACTTTGGATATTTAAATTTGCACACAAACCCAAGCCCTGGTACAACATTAGAATACAGATCTCTTTATCAAGATAATCCATCGAACCCACTACCACAGTATACTAAGAACAGTAATACGTCTTCATGCAAACTGGCCGCTACCCATTAGAATGTGTGCGTGCGTGCTCGGCGCCGTGTACGCACGCACTGTGACGCACACATTGACATAGAATATGGGGGCACAAGGCGGCGGCAGTAAGGGCCGTGCTTTCGGTGCCATTCGCGCTCGCAGCCGCCGCTTTAGAAAAAAAATGCGCTTCCTGAAAAAAATGCCTTTTTTATGTTTGTGGTGCTTTACTAAAAAGGTATGTTGGTTATCATAAAGACTGTGAGTTTTTAAAAGTCTACGTTGATGTTAATCAGCGTTCTTGCAATTTAAGTGCAGAAACTAGGTATACTAATTACATAAATTTTCGGTGTTCGTGTCTACCTTATGCGTCGAAATCTCAGACGCTACGAGTTAAAAGAAAGGGAGTAAAAATAAAGTGACAACCCTAGCGTCAATGCAAGAGTAGGCTAATAACTCGCCGACAGGCTGGAGATAAACTACTGTTCTGGGTTTTCTGTGCCACTACATTCTCTTCATAAAGCTCATCTTGCTCACCCTGAACCTAGTTGGTGGATGTGTGCTGCTCATGGGAGTAGTCTCCCTGGTATGAGGTCCAGGGTGATGGCTCACATGGACATCTACGTCGCAAGTGGCGCCTTTATCACGCGGAGCTCTTATGGAGATCTGTGTTTGAAATACTAAATTTTATTAAACTATTTATATAAAAAGATTACCAGAATTAAGTTTGGATGGTGCCCAAAAACTTAAGTTTTATTCTACGGTTGGGTTATGCGAATAAATTTTTTATACTGTTTAAAAGTAACAATATTTTTGTCAATATCACTTTGTGAAAAAATGTTCAAGAAGTTCCTGTAAACTATGTATATAAACATAAACTATTTATCTTTGATGATAATTATTTAAATGTATATTAATTAAATTTTATTGAATGAAATTAAATTTTTTAATGTTTTTGTTATATAACAAGTAAATTGGAATGTAAAAAAAATTGATTTAAAATGGGGGAGGAGATGAATGATCGCTGTCTACAGTAAAATCTGGTAATCATGTAATTTTTAAATTTTTTATTACGTTTTATTCAGATACACGTATGTAATGTAATATATGTACAATAGGTGATTGGTGGTGTTTGTGTTCTTAGTCTTCCTCACTAGGGATTCCTGTGCTGAGGTGGACTAATGTTTTCTTATTTTTTTTGATTTTCTATGTCGCTTTTAATACACTTTTTGATTTTTAATATGTCTTCATCAATTTCATTAAACCATACCTTTATCTTTTTTTATACTCGTACATTTTTTGAGGTTAGAGGAAAGATATTGTCGAGCTTAGTTGAAAAATAAATATGACTTTTTTGGTCTAAAGTTGTGTTAAACGTTGGTATTTTTACTTCCTTTCTTTTAACTCGTGACTTGCTTGATCGATTTTTAACCCTTTTCCCGTGATCCAATCGAGCTGAAACTTGGCAAGTAGACTCGTGGCGACGATCAAGAAGATCTATCAAATTTTTGTTAAAAAAATTAATAATTAAAGCATGATTTCGGATTTTTTAAATTTTTAATGGTTTTTTCATTCAATTTGTATGAAGACATGAAGAGATTCCAATGCATCTGGTAGATGCGAAAACTGATAAAATAATAATTTTGGATTTTTAGAAATTTTTATCTCTTTCGTAGCGCCGTATCCCAACGAGCCCAACTTAAAGGTTAAGCGCCAAACCAGTTACCACTAGTAAATGAGAAAGGAAGTATAACAAAAACTTGGTTTTTATGGGTTACTTTTTTCTGATTTCCATTTAAGTGCCTCTCGTGTTATACGTCGGAGTTCTTGTACGTGGTTTTGTGTTTTTAAATTGATATAAAAAAATGCTCTAATAATATCGTAATCATAATTAAATACTGTTCGTTTAGTAACATATCTTAATTAATTTAAATTTCAAGTAACTCTGTGTTACCTCTAACCTATAAATGTGCGTATTATGTCATTATTTTGATAAAGGCACGTATTGCTTTTGTGAGGTCGGTTTACAGAACAAGTTCATGGACCTGCAGACAAGTTTGAGGCTGGATATCGGAGCGAGGGTTAACCATCATATTATAGACGAACTTCTATGAAGCGTGTCTAAGTTCGTGACGGGGCATTAAACGATCTCGGGCATAGAATATACCAGCTTATTCATGGAGCGCACGGTTAATTAACCCTAAAGGAGCGCCCGAGAAACATGAAAGACGGCTTAAAAGGACACGGGAATGACTGGCTATGTAAATTTTTTATTGAAATATGGATTAAGGAGGTTCTCTAATGAGAAATGGTTTAAATAAGTCTATTACAAGAATATTTGTGGGGTATAAAAACAAAGGCAGCAATATAAAAAAAATGTTTAAAAAATGTTTTGAATGCAGATACTGTGAATTAATAATTTAGAATAAACTGATTTCGAGATTTTATAGGACAAATATAGCTCCCTTCTCTTCCAAATTCCAAATCCAAAAAAAAATCCCTTCCAAAATGTAACCAAATCACTACTAAAAACAAAGATAGCGATATCCACTTCAATCAAGCCACTCTCGAGGATGTGTCACGTGACAAAATGGCCTTCTAAAGTTGATGTCGATTTTAAACTGAATAAATAGCAAAGACAGCAATATCCAATTATTATCTTTTACTTTTATATTTATTATCTGTTGCCTAGTCTCATTACTAAGTTTATTTTTAAGTTTTGTTATGTTAATGTAATATAATTATCTTTAATATATATATTTTATCCTACGTAAATTATACCTATAACTAAATATGCAATGTACTTATGCAAGGAACGAAGGAAAAGAAACGTGCCGACAAGCTGTACAAGGCTTGGCACAACCTATAACAAGAGAAAATATGTATAAATTTAATAAAAAAAATTAAATTAAAAATAAATAATTAAAAAAATAATAGTTGCATCAAAATTTGCAAATTTATTTTAATTTTAATTTTTTTAATGTTTATTAGGTTTTCGATACACCTATTTTCACAAGCATCTTGCAAAAGTGTAGGTATGTGCAGTTTGTTCGAAAGAATACATTACAGTATGTTTTCAGATCACATTACTTAGTTGAAAATTTACTCCATTCATATTTTCAATAGTGTGTCTTGAGAAATATTTAAAAAATTTAATAGTATTTATTTCTTTTGAAATGAGTTTAATAAATCTTACTTTTAAACGAATTTTTAAAAATGCTTTACCGATTGAAAATGCGCGTCTCTTGCATCGTCTCTCATTTTTGTATACTCTCACGTATGCCATGAGTTTTATTTTTATCTTTACCGGTACTGGGATCGACAACAGAAGTCTCCAAAACTCGCCCTCAAAATCAAAATATTTTGAGGGCGTTGAATTTGATTCCAGTAACTTTCACAAGCTGAGGCAGTGCACTGCTATTTTAGCTACTTCTATAGTAGTATTAAAAGTACTTTTTATAATCCAAGCTGCATAAACAGTTTTTACAAATAAAAAAGTGACTTTTCATTAAATAATTTGATTAATTGATTTTTTAAATTAAATGTTTAACAAACTATTTATTGGAGGACACTCTAATCTTCTCACAATTATAATCATATGTATTTGAAAATTAGTAAGATAACCGTTTAGAAAAAAAAGATCGCAAAATGCAATTACGTACAGTGGAATGAAATTGTATATTTAACTACTGGGGAACATAAGGGATGAAGAGAATATAATTGCTTTTACGAGGAAGTTAAACAAATATGATGCCTTTATTTCAATAAAAGTCGAGGGTAGAAAGCTAAAAGGGCATTAGCGATTGTTTCGATAGAGAGCAAAATAATGTTTTGTCAATATTTCTTTTATTATTAAATGGTTTCCATACGTGTTTTGGCTTAAAAAATGGAAATCGCTTAGTAATAAAATAAAAATTGACAAAATCAGATTGTTTTCCTGTAAAGTTCGAAATAATCAATAATGCCCTTTTTATTTCTACGCTCGGTATGTAATTCTGTTTATATTAGAAAATATAAATTTTTATATTACCTACATAAAAAATAATTGTTAGATAAATATACAAATTCGCTTTTATTTAAATAAATATTTTCGTTTGTACATCACATGCTTCAGTGTTCTGACTGCATGCGCCTGTTATAAAATATGAGTTAGAAATACAGATTGCTCAGAATATGCAACACTAATAAGTTGAGTACCCTCCCTTTGCCGTTTTCATAAATAAATAATTTAATGGTGTTTGGAGGAAGACTCCGAAATAGAGCACTGTTTGAGCATTATCACTGGGTAATATGCAGTTTGCGTGCCCAGACCCACTGCAAATGGAGGTTTGTATTGGATTTAATACGATTCGAATGTTGAAAATGTCGTGAACGTGCAGAAGTCGCTCGGCCGTTCTGAACCTAACTACATCCATTAGAGTCGTTCGAGGAAATAACGGATAATAATGAATCGCTCTCAAATGGCTCCGTAAAAACTGAAATATTCGTAAGAGAAAATTACACAATTTATGTAAAATTACTCTATAAACACTTGGGTTTTATTGATGCGTCATTTTTTCTCTCAGTATGGGGAAAGTTGAAAAAAATGAGTCAGGCGTAAGTCGGCGTTTGGATATTGAAACAAACGGATATTTAATTTAAAACCAAATTTATTTTTCAATGAGAAAGTACAGTAAAATCTAATCCACGAAAAAATATTTGACTGCTATCGGGAATCGAACCGCGGATCTCCTCCTATCCGGGGCAGATGCGTTATTATCAAATTACGCTATAGCGGCGTTGTATATTTTCGTGAATATATCGACCTTATCTGTAAGTCTCGTTATTAATTAATTAACATATATTATCTATTTTTAGAGCAATCCTTCTTCTGGTACGGTAGGCACAAATTATTTTATGTAACTGCCACCAAGGGAAGCCAGAATTAACCGTTTTAAGGCATTTTTAATTTTTGGACACATTTGATACAGCACACATATATTACATATATTGAAGAACACATTCTTATTGTGAATTTTTTCAGAACTTTGTTCTGAAGAATGTGTTCTTGAATATAATGGATATTTAAATCGTTGAGATTCGATTCGCTGGAATATATTACAGCGTCTTAGGAGAGTTCCCTGTCGCCAAGGGGATCAAGGACGTATTGATTATTTATTACGCGGTCGCAGATTGTAAGCACTGAGTGGGAGTATGTTGCTGCATTTTACGCTGGGGGTCTTTAGTGTGCTACTGATGCAACATGAACTGACAATGTCTTTGGGCTTTTTTGCGTCGTATTTAAAGGGTAATTAAGCATGGTCATTCTCTGATGTACGAACATGAGTGTGTGTATGCGTGCGAGTATGTATGTATGCTGGCCGAGAAGCTATACGAAAGGATATTGCAGGCTTGCTTGAGAAGGCAGACAGTCACGGGATTAACCTATTGTTTTATATTTGTATACATTTTTTAATATAGGTTTTTTTAAGTGGTATAAAGCTTTAAAATGCAATAAAAATCGTGGTAATGGCCCTGGTTTCGGCTTTATTGGATAAATGGCATAAAATTATTTTTCCAACAAAGCTAATATTATATATCTTCTTATTAAAAAATATCAATATAGCCATTAACACAATTTTAATGTATTTTATTTCATTATAGTGCTCTATCTTCTTCTTCCTCAGCCATCTCTCAACTGCTTGATGTAGGCCTCTTCTAATGTTTTCCAATCTTCTTTTCTTGGAGCTTTTCTTATCCACCCACCACCCACGACGGGGATAATATCATCGTGTGACGTTTCCCCATTGTAGAGGGTGTATTTTGGGGTGAAGTTTTTTTTTGAAGAAGTTTAAATCGAAAGTTTAAAAGAGAGGCTTTAAGAAAAGTTCTAAAAGCGATTTTACTTTAAGTTCATTTATTAAAAGTCTAATATATTATTTGAGATCTGCTTTTGCAAGCTCAAAGCTATGTTTAAAATTTATTTACGTGATTGAATTAAGTTTACGTTTAGTCTAACATATAATTTGGCCAGTAATTGTCTAGTGATAGTAATTTAGGACTCCTCGATGTGACGCGGTTACCCGGTACTTTTGGTAGCGTAGCAGAAGAAATGCCATTGTATTCATACGAGGCGAAACTAACCTAACATTATTAACGCGCAACATGAGCCGGACTCAAAACGACGATCGATTGAACAGACTAACAAAATCGCCTTTCATGGCGGCGCATCAGTCACTTCCTCGCATCCGGTAGCGGCGTCGCGAACATAAATATGTCTACGTAGATTTTTCGCCTAGAACGAAGCCGCCTGGTTACCGAGGTCTCATATTAGCACCTGTGGACGGATTCCACGGTTGAGCGCGGGGTCACGATTACGATGGAATATTCAGATAGATAAATACCACTTGCGAAATACAGCCTAGGGCGCTATGAGTATAACTTGGTATCCACATAATACAACCGACGGTACATAATAGGAACTTAGCGCTAATATTGCGCAACGACACGCAATATTTATTTTTATTACGTATATATATTTTTTTTTTTTTTAATGCAATAGTATACTGGATCTGCCGGTCATCCAGATTAGATAAATCACGGTCGATTAATACACGGTTTTACTTATTAAACACACACACAATACTCAAAATGCAATTAACGGCTGGGTTCTCCAGAATACATACATACAATGCTTACAACTGGCGCGATCGGTGGTCTTCGGCCTGATTTATCTGTTCATGGTATATAGTGGAAAGAGTAAACATATATTCATAACAACTAGGCGCAACAGAGGCTCGGGGCAAGCTTTGTCTGACATTATCACAGCCCGAGATTCTAAATCGAAATTTTCGATTCTTTCATAAGTCATATTTTATAAGAGGCAAGTTGATTCTGATTTTACTTTTACGTAGATTTTAGGTTACCCTTCTCTACGAAAGGGGGTACAGCCCCAGCGACAACGCTGTACCCGGTAGCTACCACCTGCGTAATTTAATAGCTTCCCATGCTAATCTGCAGACCAAGATCAAGCCGAGACTCTATTGCTCCTGCTGGAATCCTCCGAAGTCCTCGCTTCCCGGCGACAAACACATCAGGAAGAAATCCCGCGTCTGATATTAAGGTTTGTATATTGTCCCGCGGGGCAGTCAAATTGACTGGTGTATATGATGAGGATCCCACGTTGCGGCTACATGAGCCGGATTATTATGATGTTTACTGCTGATTAAAGGGCTGAATGAACTAACTGGGTGACTGGAAAAGACTCACCCTTGAGCGCGTCAGTCAGAGCCATGTTAGCATCGCCAAATATAGTTGATGTGATTGATCCCACGGTGTAGTCTTATTGACTAGAGATATTAAATGATGGTAAAACAGCATGATTATTACAGTTGATTGTGTAATTCCTGATGTGTTTCTCGCTGGCCGGGAAAGGAGAACCCCGAAGGTCTCTGTATACAGCAAGTTAGAAAAGGTGATGAATGATGAGTATGATGGTGTTAGTAATGCCATCGCGCTCCTGAATGCGGTCCCGATCATAAAGTTGATTGTTAAACTGCTGACAGATCTCGTTCATTAAAGCGGTCCCGAGCACAGTATTGATTGTCGCACTGCTACCTGCATCTTATAATTTCTCGTTCATGAGGCACGTCCTATCTCGTCCTTGAGTACGGAGTTAATACATTCATAAACATTCATAAACAGAGCCCGAGCTCGTCGCACCAAGGGGACTGAAAAGACGTGAGAGGTTCTTCCCCTTAGATGTTAGAGGGGTCACCGCATCAAGACCTTCAGACCATCCTGTAATTCTTGGCTTTAAAACCCAGTTATAACCGGGTAGATACAGTTAAGATGGGCCTACCTAGTCCCTGACCTAAGGTGTCTCTCCAATCTAATCAGACTCCATAGCCGAGAACGCGCGCTCCGACATTCGACCCTGTCTTGCCACGCGAGTAGATCCAACTTCATCCTTTTCCACAATCGAAATTCAGCCTCCCAAGATCACGGGGCGTGAAAGACGTACGACTCCTCGCCTCCCGACCATGAAGAGACGAACTTCCCCATTCGGTTCTCGTTCATTATCCCATTTATAATCCCCGCGTGCCTAACCTTAAGAGTCTAGCGCCGGTAATAAGATCTCATTATGCTACGTTGGAAGTTAATATTGCACAACCGGACGAAATGCCTATTTCCCGCGATCCTATTCAATTTGTAAAACGCAATAATATGTATTTATATATGTTAGTAAAACGTTTGAAATGCAGAATGCACGTATGATGACCTCGCTTCTATCCTAAAGATAATTAAGATATAATCCCGACGTTACGTCCCGACATCAGTACTAATTTGTTTCCGCGTCCGTTACCGTCGGCTCTGAACCCACGTAATGAAATGAATAGTGATTATGTGACCATGACAAATTATGTAGCACGAACAATCCATTTAATACACATAAGAAAACATCAGGAATAAATAATATTAAAGGTTCTTATCTTATTTCTGTAGTTGGTCTGCTTCTGAGATGGCATCCTGATCCGAAGTAATATAACGGGTCTTCTCCAAAATTGAGCATTTACCAGCGCCTGTGTAGCCTCCACTTTCCTTCCATCGAGAATGCTGCTCGTTAGTACAAAATTTCCGCGATTCTAAGCTGAAGACCGGCTGCATCTAAATTAATTATTTCTATACAATATATACAATTCGAAACACGTCTTTATAAGAACTTGATAGGAACAAATCGTGTTTAATACGATTGCCCAATGATATGCAATACAAACATGTACCTTGTCCAATAATCTCACATCCGTGTTTTAATAAAATAATTATAAAATCCAGATTCATTTTTAAAATATATTATTAGTAAGAAACTCCTCGCACGATCTACACAAATCATATAGAAATCCGTGTATTCAATTGCCAGTATAGATAACAAAGCATTCTTTTGCATAAGGATACATCCGCCCTGAAGAATCTCTCGAACATTCCGAACCTCGTGACATTAAATATACATAATTATTCTGAATTTTAAATCCCACAAACAAACACGAAACACCCTTCGTCAGTAAAGTATTCCATTTTAAAGCCTTTATATCTTTGGTAATATATGGATATCAAATTTAAATGATTTTTCATATGAACAGCGACAGAATTATATATTTCATAAGCGTTATGCAATAATTCACCCGCTGGAATTATCACAGTCGCAATATCACGATTTCTTGTATATTAAATCTGAAGCGCGTATAGTAATAATTATCCCTAGGCCCAAAATACGTAACAGAACAATCCACAACATGTATCAATATTTGTTACGATCCAGAAAGTTCTAAATTGAATACACGAAAAGGGCAATAGAAATAAATAATATTGAAAATGCTTAGCTGTATCTTCGAGTGTTGCTGCCTCTGTGACTCTCTGATGGTATTTCGGTCCTCTCTCCACAAGAGCCTCCGGCCAACGTTGATGCTGAAGAAAGAAGCACGATCCTCGAATTTGTATGGCTTATATAGTCTAAATTTCTCGCCATTTTTGACTCCAACCGACGTGTAAAGGTAAAGGTCTATCTCTTAGAATGCCCCTTATTGGCCGAATCCGTTCCGCGGGAAACCGTTTTTGATTGGCTCGCTTCATTAGAATCAAATAACATAAAGCCTGCTTTACACGCCCGCGTGCAGAAATAATAGGCTAATAAGAAATAATAAAGGCCCGCACCTACTTATCCGGCAAATATTTAATTATAGAGTATTTATGAATTGTGGTGCTTCTCCTTATCATGAGCTTTTAGCAGATAGATATTTTCGTATAATTTTTCAGCAATGTCTATTTGAATAGGCCAATATCGTTACAATCGGTCTACATTTTCTGAGGCCGACCTCTTCCTGTTTTCATGTACCATGGTCTTCACTGCAGAAATCTAGGTGCCTATCTATCTATTCCTTGACTGGTAATATGGCCATTTGCCATTTTAATTTGGCAATGCGGTCGACCACATTGACAACTTTTGTCCAACCTCTGATTTCTCATTTCTGTTATTATCTCTCAGACTTACGCCTAGCATAGAACGCTGTGCACATTTAAGTTTATTTATGGTTGTCGCAGTTTCCAAATCATACGTAAGCATAGGGAGGATGCACGTTTCAAACATTTTTCTTTTTAAATTTATGGGAATATCTTTATTTCAAAGAACATGATTAAGTTGCCCAAAAGCCGCCCAACCTAATGTTTAATAGCTAATGTACACCTACATTCTAAACCTATTGTTCTATACCTCTTAAATAAATAAAAAAAACATTTAATAAACTATACTATTTACTTTTAACCGAAATTTATTTCATTCACGTACTAGTTTCAGCTGATGAAGGGTATCGGCAGTTATTACTATAAATAATATGTTACTAATATTATTTCAATGTCTATTCATAAATTATATTGTATTAATAAACATTTATTCAGTCTTAACATTGTCTGTTGCTTACCACTATTCATTAATCAATTCAAAATAATTAACTTAAGAATATCCTATCTAACTCTGTTCTTAACATCTGTAAATCTTTTTAATTGGGCTATAAAATGAACACTATGCTTTTAAATTATATGTTTAAAAACTGTTAAGATTCCTTAATAAATAAATAAATAAAATAAAAATATTTGTAACAAATTTTTTACTGACCGTGCTGATGCGTGAAAAATCGACCTGAACTGTGATATATTAAATACAAAGCTTTGTAATGTGACCTTAAATTCACTTTACGCAAGACAGATAGAAATTGGACGGTTTCATCAATAAATCTCCATCAACAATGACTTTTGTGTTGAGCCCGCCCTCCTCGCATGTCGCCCGCGAGCACAATATCGGGATCACGTGTCCGATAGACGCCACCAACAGACGGCGTATATTTGATCCGCATTGAATATCTCACGTCAGGGGTAAGAATTCAAGAGCCTAGATAAAATTATTTTAACAATATTATATTATTATATGTTATATATAAAATATCTGTATTTTCACGATTTATGACTGCGGGAGTGAAAATAATGAAAATTAATTGGCAATTTATTAATTAATAATTTTTTTATTGTTCAATGTACAAAGTCACTTAAACAAACTAAAATTAACCCTTTTATTTAAATTACACTATTTCGCAATATTTCACTCATAAAGGAACATTTTTTTATCGTTGGGTAACACGTATTTATCGCTTGTAGAACATTCGATTCTCGCACATAGAAGTCGCTCTGGTTTATTTTTCGATTTTTTCGCTCAATATTTTTGTCGCTTCGCAATTTCACAACTGGGCATGCCAGGCTATCGTCTCTTGGACTTCGCAGTGAACTACTCGCGCCGCAGCGTAGTTCCGTTTTTTCTATTTTATTCTAGTATTTAGCAGAAGGTCCTCGTCGCTTCTCGGTTATTCCAGGCATTTTCCGAATGTTGCAGATCACCCTAGATTGTTATAGAACGTTCTCGATCCTTCGACAGTGTTGCGACATATTGAAAGGAATTCGAACAATGCTTTTGCTTTCCATTGCGTGACAATATTATGATTGCGCTAGATCTGACGTATTTTAAAGAAATAGTAAACAAAGTATAGGTAAAACGTATGAAAAATAGTACAATAGTTTCCAGGACCATAGAATTAAACAAAATATTGAACTAAGAATAATATCTAGGAACATAGAAATAAAGCATTAAATAAACGCACAAAATATTAAACAAGATATTATACTTATGAGAGTAAAATAATAATCCAGGAATAGAAAATCAAGATCAGAAGGAAATCGATTCACCCATGACAACGTAGAGGTACTCCATATATGCAGAAAAGGAAGAAAACTAGACATTTTAGAAAATTTAGAAATCAATTTTAACAATAGTAATACACTCAACATTCAAACACCCTATATTACACCCCCCTCTTGTCCATATTATCCCCGCCCCGCAAACCTACCCCTTACCGCCGCTCCACTCCCGCACCAGACCCGACAAGTAGTCGTAGTCTTAAGATTTAGTTTAGTTTATTACTGAAGATGGCGCAGTAAGCGTCGTAAATGTTATAATAAAAACTTTTAAAATTAAAATGTGAGAAGAAAACAACGTTATTATTTTTAATTTCTTAAAAATATATTACAATGGACTTCCCCACAAAATTTGACGCGATAATTTCGAAACATCGTAAATTGTTTTTGAATTTGTAATTGTGTAATTGAATTTTTTAAAGAATATTTCATTAATACTGCTATCGTCAGGACTACAACGATATTATTAGGTTGATGAGACGGTTTTTATTAGGTTTATGGCATAGTTTTTATTTTATTTTACGCGAGGTAAGTCCAAACGTCCGGACAAAGCCCTCGCAATAAAAGCCTAAAACAACAAGTATTTTATTATTCCATTACCGGACACCCCAGCGTTGGCCCCTCGGATAACCGCCGGGCCATGTTTGGAATGACCCACGGACGATGCCATGCCAATTATGCACTAATGCAATTACGATTCCAGCCGACGAAGGGCGAAGGGTGGGTGTCGGTGTTATCGTTAGTTAAACAGCGGGACGGGCTTTATTGCCAATAAACCACACTACTGTATAAATAATATGCGACTTATTGTTCGGAGAATTTAAGACTCTGCTTGCCGTGGCCTGTAACGCGGATTTAAGACTTTATGTAGGTGTATTGTGTGTTTGAGGACACATAACTTGATTCGCTAGTATAAATAGTGGCCTATGTACCATAAATCAAATTGTGGAAAACGACAGCTAAAATTTTGGGATTGATAATTTTTACTGATGGATTTGGTTAATGCTGTAAAGATTAAACTGTACAATATTTAATAATTTATATAAAATAACTTTGTAAACACCACTTTTTAATTGAAAAAAAATCAACATATTTCGAAGCCAATGCCTTCTTCGTCAGGATTTCAAAGTTATTTTATAAAAATTATTTTAATTATTTCATATAAATTATAATTATGTCACCACAAAATAATTTTGCTATATTTGAAGAAGAAGTATACAATATTTATTTATTTATTAAGGAATATTAACAGTTTAAATCATTATAATGTTAGAACACAGTTTACATTGCATAAACCAATTACAAAGATTCACAGATGATTAAGGCGTAGTAAATTAAGTACAATGTTGGAAAAGAGAATATTTGAAAGCTAAAAGAATATTATTATAGTAGGCAAGAAACAATATTAAGATAAAATAATGGTAATAGATGAAGTAATGAGTTAAATTAATGAGTGTTGATATTAATTGGGCCTCCTGGCCTGTTGAAGCGTAATAAAAATACGGGAATAGTGAAGGATGGAAATAGGTTTTACATGGGTAAGGTAGAAATACAAATAATTAATTGATTAAGTACTGTCAAAATGAGCTGGAGTTACTGGTGTCTTAGACGGTTGTAACGGGAATATTGAGAGGAGAGGCAATGAGTTAGCAAAAAGTAATATTGTTAAGATTTCTCAGTTTTTAAAATTATTTATTTTATTAGATTTACGCGCGACGGGATGAAAAAGTATAATGGAACATGAATGTCTTATTCATCATATCATTATCCATTATGCGGTTCAAGAATTCAGAAAAATTATTAATAGTTAGATGACGACAGTGCCGTTTTAGTCTTATTTTAAGATTTCTAGTATTATATATTTCTAGTATATATGTATATATATATATGTATATAAGTATTTACGATTACTCAGCAACTACGCAAACTCAGCTTTTTTCTAAATTATCTATTTTTGACTTTGAATTAAGGGGTAACGGACCAAAGTTAATTACCATTTTTTTTTCATAGTATTAAAATCATCTTTCAAGGCAGATCATACAAATTTTAAAAGTTGCCGGATTTTACAAAAAATGATTATTCGAGCCAGAAGAAAATACAAAATTAAAAAAATATATTTTGAAACAGACCACTGTTGATATCACCGACTCATTAATATTAAAATATTTTTAATTACATACTCAGGCTATATAGTGTCTTCTTAGCTGCAAATAAAACAGAAACAATA
The DNA here is from genome assembly GCA_016648135.1 of Agrypnia vestita. Taxonomy (NCBI): domain Eukaryota; kingdom Metazoa; phylum Arthropoda; class Insecta; order Trichoptera; family Phryganeidae; genus Agrypnia; species Agrypnia vestita. Next base: position 233,161 of record JADDOH010025037.1, on the reverse strand, counting down.
CAAAAATATGTGTTGGAAAATATCTAGATTATTCACCTAGAAAAATATTTGATTACCTCTGAGATTCGAACAAAAAATATATATTTACTTCCAGTTGAGACCATTCGACATCACATCGTCTCGTAATTTAATCGAAGAACGGAGCAAGCGTACAAAGCGGTTTGTATCTTGGCTAAACCTATAAATTGAAATTAAATGTTTTAAAAAAGACTTGTGGGTGGAAGAATTTGAACCTGCTCTCCCGGAGGAAAAATTAAACGCATAAACCCGCTCATGGATGGTAATGCGTGATGTGTCAATTTTACTATATTTATGCGTCTTTGTTATTTGTATAAGCTATACTATAAGCTTACGGGAATTTTTCAAAGTAATGTACAGTGTGTCTCATAGGTCGTGGAAAAAACTGCGGGTAAGTCTTCATTAATCAATTTGGTGGGGTGATAGAAATCATCTCTGCCCACCCCTGCGAAGAAGCGGCGTGATGGTAAGTTAGTTGAAAATAAAATTATAATTTTAAAAAAATATTTTAAAAACGAATAATAAAAGAGATACCTAAGAGAGGAGTTGCGAGCGACGAAAACATTAAATTATATTATTCAAAATAATATCAAACGGCAGATACACACAAAAATAAAATGCAGTCAATGAGTCCATATGTGAAAGCCGTAAGTTTCGGAATACACTAGAAGCGGCTAATGCAAGGTGTGTACGTTGGTGCGGACACTTTTCTTAGAGTTTTTAAGAAGCGCTGAACACATTTACCCTATCCACAACCCGACGAAACAGCTGATTATATAACTTGCAGATCACAGTAAAAGGGTTGTTTTGACCGAGGATGCTAGCTACTATGACGATCTGGCTGAAATATGTTAAGGTTCCGGAGACGAGGATTTGGCGCATAGAAGTTGACACTGCTGATTGCTGATGTCTGTATTCATAGTTTCGTTAACTAACCTATTTACCACAGATAGATCCGCAACCATAACAAACAATGGTTTTCAACGGTATGCTCTCTGACTTGTTTGGGTTGGATTCACATGCAAAGGTAAAAGTGGCATGCAAGGAGTTTATTATGAACAATAGTGAACTGCTAACAATATCTTCACCTACCGCATCACTATCCTCATCTATTTTCATCTTGAATTTCTTCCCCTACCTGGGGTGTTCCGTCCACTAGCTCCTTATATTTTCCATGTTAATATAAGATTAATAGCTTTATAATTTTTAATATTTTTTATAATTTTATAAATTTTTGTAAGCCAATACTGTTATTAAATGGTTTTTAAGTTTATTCGTAGTTATAGAAAAAACCTGCTTATAACTATATTATAGTTAGCAGGATCTTGATAAATGTAAAATAAATAAACTTATTTTTAACTCTTCACAATCTTTCAAAATTCTACCACGCTCTGCACAATAGGATGATATTCTTATTTTTGAGTCCGTTTTATTGTATTTATATGCTCGGCACGGTGTGGTGACCACATGAGATTTTTTTTCTTATAAATTACAAGTAAGTAAAGAATTTATGGCGCCACTAGTTTTTTTTAAATTTTGCGAGCTTCTACAAAACAAAGTGGAGCATTCTGTTGTGATGATGTTGCTGTAATGGAACCAAAAACTTAGCTTTAAGTCAATAATATCTCCCAAATCCCGAACTTTATCTACGATGAATGATACGCCATATAGAGTATACTCATTACTCATATTGAATCACTCTTTTTTTGACGCATGAGCATTTTTAATGTTCAGGTTCAGGTGAAAATACAGATAAAGTGATACTGTAAAAATACTCACACACATACACAAACACAAACATCTCTCCTGTCACTAAATATATGCTCCCTTAACATCAATCACTTAAGTTCCCCTCGGTCCCGCCAGAGCGCATCGCTACGAAACGCATAAAACATTACGTCTTCCGGATGAGTTGGTTTGCGGGGTGGTTTGCGACATTGTTAATATCGCTATTTTTAATATTTTTAAATAGTTTAAAATTTCATATTTTACCTAAAACATCAGGCGCATATTTACATTTTTTTTAAAGTTTATTTTAAATTCTTTATCACTACATCAGATCACGAGACCCAATGATTGTAGCGAAATGCTTTGCAAAAACACCCTGGCCGGAGAAAAATATAACGTAAGAAATGTTTAACGACATTGTTAATATCGCTATTTTTAATAATTTTTAATCGTTTAAAATTTCATGTTTTATCTAAAACATCAGGCGCATATTTACATTTTTTTTAAAGTTTATTTTAAATTTTTTATCACTACATCATATCACGAGAACCAATGATTGTAGCGAAAAGCTTTGCAAAAACACCCTGGCCTGAGAAAAACATAACGGGAGAAAAGTGTAACGAAACCTTTGGTATGAAAAACCAGCGTTAAGACCACTGTATTCCGAGGTATTAAATATACAATACTAGTGCCAACTCTGATTTAAAGAAGTGATTGCTGGAATCGGCAAAAAAGTAATGAACGTACTTGTGTGGAAAATCTTTGGTCGATAGAGTGAGGAATGAACAAATTAGAAGTGAATGTAATGCTGGCTGTAGTGTGGTGGACAGAATAAAGAAAGGAGTGCCGAGATGGTTTGGTCGTGTAGAACGCATGAGCGAGGAAAGGATGGTTAAGAAAATGTATGGGGCGAGTGTTGAAGGCAACAGGAATAGAGGGCACCCGCGAAAGACCTGGCATGATCAAATACTACAAATATTGAAGGATGGCTGTGTTAAAAGCCTCAACAACCGTAGAGCTTGCATGAGAAGATGTATGAGTGTAGCCGAAGCAAAATTGGTGTTCCAGGATAGAAGAATATGGCATTCTATCCTCTCTGCCTATCCCTGCTGTGAAAAGGCGTGATGGTTAGTTAGTTAGGTTAGGTAAACCATCGTTGTTCTAAAAATATTAATAATTAATACAGTGCTACTAAATATTTTTTATATAAATATATAAAAATATATAAATTCCTAATAAAATATTTTTATTAGGAATTTACAATGAAGTTATTGAGAATCTAAATACGACTGCAACACAGTCTTAAAAAGAAAATTACTGTCAGAATTTCTTTACAAAAATGTCAATATAAACTTAAATTTTAGATGGCATCTTACACCAAGGTCGCGTGGTCGAATCATGTAATATCATATAAATATTATATAATTTCCTTATGTCTGTCCATCTATATATTAATAAATTAAATAAATAGATAAAAATTATTTTCTTTTTTTCACTGCGTAAATTTTATTATTCATATTTTTGTAGATTCCATGACGCGGGAGACAAAATGAAATACTATTAATCAAATAATTTTAATCAATAAATCACAATTATCTATTATAATCAAAATCACGGAAAAATTTTGCACTACGTCATTAGTACATTAATTAATAATCATGCGATTATCTGAATTTATTATATTCAATATATATAATATTCAATTTATCGTTTTTCGAATAAAAAAATAAAAATCAAATATTAACAGCTGTCTGTAAAATTTTTTAACAATATTTTTATATAAGGGTATGTTATAAGAATACAGCTACTGGATTTGGTCCCCAGAGGTATGAATAATTAATTAAGGATAAATTGTAGAAGTCTCACAGAGACGAAGCTATTCATATATGAAAAAAGTGGATGGAAGTCTCTTGGCTTGCCGATACGATGGCTCAGGGCTTACAACAAGTATGAGCTGGCTTAAGTGATCACTCTACACAATGCATTCCAATTCCATCGTAAGAACATCCAGACATCAAAATTTTTGAATCAAAAACATTTCATATATTGCACTGGCCTCTGCTAGAGACATCTGTTTTTATTTTTTCTCATTTATAGATTTCGCAACTGGTAATGATACCTCTATATATTTTTCCCCCTCACGTATAAATAGCTTCGTCTCTGTGAGACTTCTATAATTTATCCTTAATTAATTAAATTTTTACGTCATTTATATCTCGTGAAAGTACGAGCTTATTTTATTAGATTGAAGTTTCAAAAATATTACTTTCCTATCATTATTGGTTTATTTTTAATTATTGAATATTACATTTTGTGTACATGTTATCTATGTGGGTTGTACAATGTGCCTAAGGGCATACATTGGCAGAAACACACAAAAAACACACTCACCGTTATCATTCCTTTGATTAAATAAGCGTCCATACATAATGAAATTAGTTTTGTTTATTAATAGGCGGATTTCAATACAAATACCACATATTGTAGAAGGTCTTATGAAGTGAATTCCGAAACTCAATTAAATTTCTTCGGTATACAAGGGGACCCCAAAACCACACCCAGTTAAAAAAAAACTCCATATACAGGGTGTAACAGAGCTAGTCCAATACTTTAGAGGTAGTTTCCTACTTAACTTAGAGTCAAAAACGTTCCTTATCAAAAAATAATTTCCTAATATCAATAATTATGGAGTTAAGCCACTTCACCCATTTTTTTTTCAATATCTGACTTATCTTCATAATTAATCCCAATTATAATAATTTCGCTGTCTATCCGTCCGTCCGTCGTAACTTAATGTAACTTCCGTAACTTCCTTAACTTCTTTATAATATAAAAACTTTTTTTCTTTCTTTTTTAATTTTTTTTTTCTTCTTTTTTCTTTATTTTTCTTCTTTTTTATAAATCCCAATTATTTGACTACATTAAGGCGAACGATTTTTTAATATTCGATATAAGTTACTTTAATGATAGTCAAATGATTAACATATAGTATGCTAGAAATTTTGAAAAAAAAATGCAAACATATAGTTCTATATTTACGTAGGAATCTTCTTGTACAGGATTGTGGACTAGCTTAGTTACATACTGTATATTATTAAATGTGCGTTACATAACTAAAATGATGTAGGTATAATTGATAGTGTAAAAAAAACGCTTAATTTATTTTACATATTTAACGTACCTAACTCAAAATGATTTTTAATTTACTCAAATCGCTTTGCTAATCGTGTACAGGTATAAGATTTAACATTGCTAAAAAGATAAGTTTTTTCTAATAATTCGTAGTAAGACATTTGCATTAACATACGTATAAATATTTCTTTTGAAACATGCCTACACCCTACATCTTAAGTAATTACTGTTACTATACCATAGGAGGAGAAATACTACCTTTTGCAGATGAAGCTACTTTGATCTTGAGGAAACGGATGGCTGGACAAAAAGCGGAAACCGGAATGAACTGTATCATTAAGCGAGAGATAAAAGCTTACCTTAAACATCAATAAAAACAAAATGGAGGAACTTTATACATACCTTTACAAGCCAGAACGTTACTTTTTGTACAAAAAATAAAAATAACAAGATCTCCAGCACGCTAATAGTACGGGATATTACTCACCAAGTTATTTCAATACTAAAACAAATTAGTGGAAAGAAAAAGTATTTGGCTTGCCTAATTATCGAAAAAATTTTAATTTAACGGTCAAATGATTATCATATGGCTGAGTAAGGCAAATGAAACACTGGAAGTTAATTAAAAATTTATTAATTAAATGAATTAACTGGACACGAATTTAATCGGAGCATCGTTCTTTAGTGTACGCCAATTTCGTAACTCGAACTAATTATTATTGTTATTATTTAAATAGAGATACGAACACGGAATACTCACAGTCACAGACTCAGAGTCACATCAATATTTTTAATATTTTTAAACAAAGCTAAACGCTTGTGCTATTAAGATAGAACTATCTTGCTGGTCTGGAGTGAGGTTCGAACCCGCGACCTCTGGATCACGAGGCGAGAGTCCTAACCCCAAGACCAAGAAGCTACTCTATTATTTACCATCATTTATTAATGCTGCGTCTTGTCAGGTCAGGTCGTTCCACTCAGTTTCGCACGTAAGTACTCACTCTGGGCTTGTCTCCGGTAAATTTTCATTTTCTATGGTCTCTTCTATGTCGCTTTGTTGAACAACTAACATCTGCTGTCATCGCTTGCATAAAAATGTCGGTTTTACGATAGGGTAGTAAAATATTTTTTGCAAAAATATACATATAATATTTTGATGCTTAAAAGTTATTTTGAAATATTGAACATGTTTTTGTTTCAAACTTTCCGTAGGTATTTTCTTCAATCGAATGGATAATAGAAATTTCTTATAAATATTTTTTCTTTTTTCGGATCTGGGAATTATGTGCAAAATGTTCGTGTGAAAAGGTTTTATTTTTTTAATATTAATTCAGTAATTTGTTCTCTGTATAATTTTTATTGAGGTGATTATGTTATTGTACGCTCCTCCCCACCCAATAATGCCATACTGATAAGTAAACCTTTTTTTATATTATCTGCATTTAAAATGATTTTTATCTTACGAATACTATATGGACACGTTTGTTTTAATGTAAAATGGTCCATTATTCTACCTGTCACACCGTGGCACGTGGGTATGCGACTAGCAATTTGTCATAATACATGAACCTCGGAATTTGTGACAGTCCATTCCTTAGTTGTTGCTACGGAGAGCACAGAACACAGGTGCGAGGAAGACTTGAGAGTGGATCGATGGTATGAACTCCTTATGACACTTCACATTATTCTCTGGTATTGGAGAAGGGAAAAATGAATTTCTGAAAACTTTGACATTAATAATACGATTATTATTCAAGTTATTTCTCATCGTTACTAGAGAATGCTTCGCTGCAACAGTTAACATACACTTTTTTAACACATTTTATTAAAAAAAGATATTAGCAATGATTAATAAAAATAAATATTTTTAAATAAACAATAATAAGTAAAAAACATTCTAAAAAATAAACAATAAATCTAAACACTTCTGGTTTGTGTCTTCTGGCGTATTATGGACCAGGGCTGATGATGGACCCCGCAATGGGATCCGAAACGTCGGCCAGAAAGGTCGTAACAACACGGCATAATACCCCAGAAGACACAAACCAGAAGATTCTGAGTGGCCGTGAAAACCCAAGAACATTCTTAATCTAAACACTCTGAAAAAAAACAATAAATGAGGACAATACCTTAAATTTTTGGACCTCTTTATCAAAGTTAATAATAATAATAATAATACATTAAAATTTAATATTAACTGAAAACCAACTCACACCGATGCCGTGATTCCAGCATCGTCTTCCCATCCGTTAGCCTATAAAATAGCTATTTTTTATTCCATGTTTAATAGACTAATTAAAATTCTCCTAAATATCATTGATTATGATAATGAAATTAAGAAAATAAACAAATTGCCATTAATAGCGGATATAATTGCACATTAATAGGCAGGATGTAAAAATTAAAAATTAATAATAAACTTACAGAAATACAATTATACTAAAGCCATAACAATAACCCAACTTTGGCGTAAAATTATTTATAATGGTCCGATTCATACTAAAATTACAACATGTTTCCGTACTACCAATAGACCTGTATTTCACACAATCAATAATATTGTAAGATTCTTTAAAATTCAAAAACAGAGTTAGATATATTGGAAAAAATCGGAATATATCAAATAACTTACGGAGACTGATAAAAAAATATAAACATAAGCCAAACCGCGAGAAACTTAAATACAAGAATAAAATAACATCGCCGATGTCTAATAACTTCTCTGAATTTTCCCATCACATATTTAATAGTAGTCTTCTTCAACATTCTTTCGACAGCCATAAATTAAAACTACTCTACTCGGTTCCTAAAATGGGATTGAAAATGAACAAGTTGGGAACCGTTGAAATTCTAAAAACACACCTATAAATAATATCACTTTTCAATCCATTTCTCCGACCTGCCCAAATAGATTGAAATTTTTTATTCTTAAGTTAGTTATTAACTATAACTTTTGATGAGGGGGACTAATACTCTCAAAACTATCTTCTTCTTCTTCTTCATTCATCAGCTTTCATTTCTCCCCTGCTGGATATAGGCATCTTCCATACCCTTCCATCCTTCCTTATTGTTTGCTAATTGTAGCCATTTCTTTATAAACTATGTTATAATCACACAACTGGATTCCTTGAACAAGTGGCATCGCTGTTCTCGCGCAAATTGTTCTTGTCATGCGAGAAAATTCCGACATAGTACCAGATGTAAAATATCTGTGGGTGAAAGAAACAACCAAATGAATCAATAAAATCGAGTTTAACGTATGCACAATTGTTTTTTAGATACACATCTAGCAAGAAACATTAAAAAAGTCAGAAAGTAAAACAAAATGCGATTATTTTGTAATTTTTTGAAAAAGGTCAAATTACACGATAGATTATTCGAAAAATTTGGCAAAAAACGACAATATTAGTTAACTGGGTTCAACATTCTTGTGTGAATAATGAAAGTAGGTACTTGTCCAAAAATTAGATTAAAAGCAAAGGCTTATGAAATATTTCGTAAACAAATGAAATTCCTAAATTTTGTTTTGGCTCTCCTAAATTTTTTGCATTTTTTGACTCATTCGGTTGTTCCCTCGTTTATGTTATATTTTCGGGCATGAATGAACAGGTTAAGATGATACATATTGTAATGTTAAATTTGTTGTGACATACCTTATACTTTTGTCGAAAATAGTAACATATAGACATTGATGTAGAGTTATGGTAGCTAGTTAGATTTCTATAGATTCTGAATTGTTATTCATACAATTCAGATTAATTAAAATTACCTTTAAAATCCCCCGCTTTGAGCGCAGCCTCCCCCGTCCCCCATCCGTGGCCGCACATTTCATCGGGAAGTTTAGCCCTTCAAGTCCCGGCGGCTTTAATTAGGGAGGATTCCCTCTTCCAGGACCAGTCAGCTGCCGACGTGGAGCAGGACCTCTTAATCATCTATCGGACCTGATATGAATAATGCATGGCTTCGTTCAGAGAACCCCGGATTCCATCGCGCTCCGAGGACGATGGCTGTGTGCAAGTGGATGCTTCGTTGGGCCATAATTCTGCTAATTGATTCATTTCAGTCATCGTATCTGTTCAATTTACAAACAACTTTTGTGTACGCAATATAAAAAATATATATTATAAATGTGACTAAGCGCCAGCCATTAATCTAAAAAAATATATTTTAGGAAAAATTAACAAATATAAATATGTACGTACATAAGATAAAAAATAATAAAATATGGCAATTATAAACTTTTCACTGATGATTGTTAATGATTAGCAATGTATATGAGATAATTTTTGATTACAAAATATGTTGAGAAGGTGTATGAAGAGCGAAGTGGGACGTAGGATTAGGATAAAGGAACGAAGGATGGTAGTATACGGGAACATAAATTGAGTGAATTATTGTTAAGTTGCAATTGTAGATCGCATTTCTATGATTTTTTAAACAAATCAAAACAAATAAAAAAAGGAGCAAAAATTTACGTTTCGAAAAATATTTAATTACGATAAATTATCAATGTCTCACAGAGACAAAGTATTTACAAGGGAAAAGTATGAATGGAAGCCTTTATTGGGTGTTTATAGGGCTAGTGATATTTACAAACAGCGACATCTATTAACTGTTTCATGAGAATGAGACATTGTCAAACATAGATGCCAATAGTGTATTTGTATCAAATATTATTGTAAATGAGGTACATATATAACTACAAACATATTACAAATTTTATATACAGATGTGTGGTGGATTTCGGATGGAATGGTGAACGTTACACTGTGTAAAGTGATCACTTAAGCCTGCCTTAAGATAGATCGTAAGTCCCGTAAACTACCAATTAAAACTTCCGTACGTACTTAGCCATATGAATAGCTTCGTCTCTGTTAGACATCTTTAATATATCTAAATAAATTATCATCCCTCTGGGGGGCAAAATCCAGTAATTGTTATTAGAGTATACTAAACATGTATTTTTAAATATTTGATTGTCACCGGGATACGAAATCGGAACGATTATGATAACGATAACGGATAAGGTTTTGGTAACATTAGTAATTATATATAGTCCTTCATCGAGGCGTAAAAACAAGACATGTATGTATATCTTCCACGTTCCATTTAGAGCTACTTCATTTTTTTTAACAAATAGAGATGCGAACACACAATGTGTGTCTTACTATTTTCAAACTAAGCCAAAAGCCTGTGTTATGAAAATAGGATTAACTTGCTGGTGTGCTGGAATGGGGCTCGAACCACCGACCATCAGATCACTAGGCGAGCATCATGACCACAACACCAGCAAGCTACTCCCTTTCAACTTATCCTACTAATAATAGGAAAGTGTCTTTTATGTAATTTGGTCAGCCAACCTTTTTTAGAAAATGGAGATATTTTATTAAATGTATAAAAAAATGTTGATTACTGCGATGTTTATACATTAAATGTTTTTTTTGCCTCCAATATTTACATATCGGTTTCAATATTAACATTTTTACTTTACATGAATATAAATTGTTAATATACATTAAATACTGACGGAGAGCGCTCATATTACGACATTCTTATGTCTCAATTAAACTTCATTAACTCGGCTGACAGATTTATTACTGTACATTTTTTATTGGACAGCCCTGAATTGCTTAATCAAATTAATTTACATATTCCTTTATAGACTACCAGACAATGAGGCATCTTCATGGACCGCCGAAGAAGAAGAAAATTACAATATCTATTTTCTTAATTTTGTTCCAAAAAGAGTCTCTTCAACACGTATTTTTGTAATAAAGCGCGAATAATTTACTAAAACATTATGCATTTTAAGGATATTTAATTTTACCCTTTCGTAATTGTTTCAAAATTAACAAGCCCGCTAAATTCTTTTTAAACATGTCAAACGTACCAAAAAGTTACGTAGGTTCATGTCTATATATTTTGGTGGTCTATGATTAAAACTGGTTTTTTTCCATAGCTAGAAAATTTAGTTTAATAACATTTAAGGGGTGTCTGATAGAATACAGAATATATAATATTTTATTTCAGACTTCCCCAGAACGTTGAAAATATTAGGTCCTTACATATGAAATTGACGTTTTGCCGTACTGGCAAATTTGATCTCAAATATCTTCTCTTTGGTTGGGAATTCCAAATCCAAATTTATACAGCTATTTACTCATGTATTTGTGTTTTGAAAATTATAATTCATTTGTTTTTTCCTCAATTGTTTTTTTCTTTGCGTCACTCAGTTTACAAAATGAAAAACTTGAAATATCGCGTTATTTACGAATACGAGTTCCACCGTGGCACCAGTGCTGCAGAAACGGCTCGAAGGATTAATAATGTGTATGGCGACGGTGCCGCAAAAGAAAACACAGTGCGTTTTTGGTTCCAACGTTTTCGTTCTGGAAATTTCGACCTGCAGAACAAGCCCCGTGGACGGCCGGAGACCAAAGTTGATAATGAAGAATTGAAGGCTATTGTGGAAGCGGATCCAATCGCAAACCACATCCGAGTTAGCTGCAGGCTGGGTGTTAGTGATAAAACTGTTTTATCCACTTGAAGCAAATTGGTAAGTGTGAAAAAGCTTGAAAGGTGGGTACCTCACGAATTGAGTGAAGCAAATCAACAAACGCGCGTTGACTGCTGCGTTGCATTACTCAACTGGCACAATAATGAAGGGATTTTAAATCGAATCATTACCTGTGATGAAAAGTGGATCCTGTACGATAATCGGAAGCGCTCATCGCAATGGCTGAACCCTGCCGAACCAGCCAAACCATGCCCCAAGCGAAAATTGACTCCAAAAAAGTTACTTGTGAGCGTTTGGTGGACTAGTGCTGGTGTCGTTCACTACAGCTTTCTTAAATCTGGCCAGACGATTACGGCAGATGTCTATTGTCAGCAACTGCAAACCATGATGGAAAAGCTAGCTGCTAAACAACCGAGGCTGGTTAATCGCTCTAGGCCACTGCTGCTTCATGATAACGCTAGACCACACACTGCACAACAGACGGCTACCAAATTAGAGGAGCTTCAATTGGAATGTCTAAGACATCCACCGTACTCTCCGGACCTTGCCCCAACAGATTACCATTTTTTTCGAAATTTGGATAACTTCTTGCAAAGGAAAAAATTCAACTCCGATGGGGCAGTCCAAACCGCCTTCAAAGATTTTATTGATTCCCGTCCGAATGGTTTTTTTAGTAAAAGGATCGATGAACTACCTATGAGATGGCAAAAGTGCATAGATAGCAATGGTACATACTTTGATTAAATAAATATATTATAATAAAAAAAAATCGGCTTTATGTTCCTCCCATACTAAACGTCAATTTCATATGTAAGGACCTAATATAACATTAGAAAAATTGCGATTGAAAGGATAAAACATTTGTTGGAATATTTCTTCGCCTTTTGTAGGAGATTCGTGGGTGAACTGAAATATCGGTGGCAGTACGGCAAAGGAATCTATCGAAAAAAAAACAATTATTTTCTTGATGCTATTGCGATATTGTTACATTTTTTTAATTCTGATAGATATATTGATCATACAAGCAAAACACCTTTATATTAAGAACTACATTGGATATTTAGTATTTATAGAAGGCAACGAAGAAAAAACGTATAGGAAAAAAGTTTTCCTACTATTTGTATAATATACGTCTCCGATAAAGTAATGCTTTTTTTTTTAAAATGGATGTTAACATTTTAATGACACGTCATTTATAAAATGCGTTAAAAAAGTTATGTAATCATGACACCGCTGACATATTAATGCTCGCCTCAAGCGTTAATCATAATATGACAACCTATCATAGGCTCTACAAGCACTCTCCCGCAATTGTATTAATGATATTTAAAAAAAGTTATGTATTTACATATAAATTGGTAAATTATCTCGGGCATCCCGCGTCATTTGATCCTGAAAAACACAGTTGTACTGCGGACGCTTCGAGCAGATTGCACTGCTCATCTTCAGGGGGGAAGGCTGGTGACTCACTGAACACGAATTAAAATGGAGATCTATTCTGTTGGATGTTGAATGATGAATGTTGGACCTAGTCTCTCGAGATCGTCCACTTGTGTTTAGAAATTCTCATTTGTATTGCTCCGATCACAATCAAGCAATTCTCGCACTTCGCTACGTACTTAATTAATTTACTGTCGCTGATATTTTCTAGTCACACTGAATCATTGCTTCGATTTTTGTCTCTGGTTTCACTTCTGGAAGTTTCCGATTTATTTCCGTGTATCCAGACACTACTAGTACTTTCTTATTTATTGTAAAATATGCAGAGTACTGTGAAATACTCGATTACGTGAAGGCGTAATCCAAGATGATGGCACTTATAACAGATTTATCAGAGAGTAACTATCCTCGATATAGTTTGCGTCCTAATTTCAAAAGAAAACAGAATTGTCAGGGGAAATATAAAAAAATTCAAATATTTTGATAAAAGTCGTAATTGCTGTTTCATGGGTGTCGGCTAAGAATAAGTAAATACTTATTCTTTGAACCAGCATTTAAAAGTACTGTCATTTTTGATGGGTTAAAACTATTATTTGTATGATTGGCGTAAAGTTACGTTCGGTATTCATTATATTGTCAATGATTCGCGTAAACCTGACTTTATATTATCTATAAATTAATTCTCTTTATGTACCTGCATCTAGATTATAATTTACACTCTAACCTCAGATATTTCCCAACAAATGTCAAAATGTATGGTGAAATTTTCAATAATTTAACGTGTAATATTTTCGTTAACACTTCTTTACGCATCAATTCTGTTGTCATTTTGAAATCAGGATACTCAACTATACCGAGGATACTGACTCTCAAAAGGTTTTGCTATAAGTGCCACGATCTTGGATTTAGCGACGTGTAATGAGTGGCTTGTTGGTGTTGTGGTTAGGAATCTCGCCTCGTGATCCGAAGGTCGCGGGTTCGAACCTCATTCCAGACCAGCAAGTTAAATACCTACTTAAATAGCAAAAGCGTTTAGCTTGAAATAGTAAGAATGTTGGTTCGACACGTATTCTGCGTTCGCATCTCTATTTTTGTAAAAAATAAATTATTTCTGTTTCTACAACCTCTTACCAATGCTTAAATATTATCAACTTAGAAATTGTTGTCGATGTCACTTTAAATAACCAATATTTCTTTCGTCAAACAATGATTCCACAACGGGACAATGTTCAATAGAAACAACGATGATTTTGCCTTGGGAGTGACGAGCCGCCCGTCAAACTTTCACAACGAGTTGCCAGGTCGCAATCCGCGAATAAAAAAATACATAAAAAAGTCCGAACACGTTAACAGCAAAACCGGTAAACATATTTTTTGCCCACTGTGCACGCACCACTTCCATACATTATTCATAGAGGCGCGCGTGCGTGAAGTCATCCAGTCATACAATCAGTATGGAGGTACCGCGTGCAGTCCAGAGCCTTCCCAATTTCGTCACGTTGTAATGAAATTTTTATTTAAATTTGACATTCAATCACACTACCATTCCCTTTGTTCACGACTGCTTCGAAACTCTCTTTAAACTTCAGTCTAAAACATCGATTCTTAATCAAGACTAAAAATAGTCTTTGAAAAAGAAAAGCCTTGAAAATGGATGAAAATTGTTTGTTCATATATTGTATGAGAGGATATTTATTTAGATATTACGTTTTTAAGAAAAAAAAAATTAAAACTACCTTGATAATTATAGTATACTAGCATAATATATATTTCGGTCTCAAGTTAAGGCTGTGAGAATAGCGCCATCTAGCATCTTGGTAGCGGTAGTGACGGACATTGTTACATAGAAAATTAAGCAAGATATTATAGATGCCTCATAGAGATGTCTCTAATATATCTTGATAGATCTATGAGACATCTATAATATATCTTGATAAATGATGTGCCTGGGGACAAAATCCAGTACTGTGTTCTGAAAAATTTGGACAAACTCGAGATATTCTGAAAGAAAATTAAGCATTTTTGATTTTTATATTTATATATCTATTTATTAAGTTGTGGCGTCCGATCGTGAGGTACTCCTGTAACTCAAGCTTAAAGCGAATTCAAAACCTTCAAACAGCTATTATTAAAAAAATTGTAAGCCAGCATGCTTTTGAATTGGGGCGCAATATTCCGGTATCGTTTTTCCGATGCGCAGATTGTTAATGTTCTTGCTCATAAAAGAAAATTGCAATGAAAAATCCTTAGGGCAGTTTCACACGAAAGAAATATTCTGCAATGTTATTCCCAAGTGGAAAATAAATTGCCTGGTTCTTTCTGAAATTGTACGCTCACTCGCGATGTAGAGGAGGTAATTATAAAGTGGATTATGCTAGTTGAGACACCAAATAGCTTTTATGTTAGGATTTTTTGATTCTTTTATTTAATTCATTATGTTCTGTTAGGTACGGTATAGATGTAGGAGTTAGTTTTAATTTTGCGTTAATTAGTTTATTTATTTATCTTCATCTTGATACATGACATAGGAAATGGAGTCGCACTAGGAAGAAATTGTGCCGAGATGAGAAGCTGACAATATATTGAGAACAAAATAATAAAGATATAAAACAAAATACTACATAACCATAAGATTAATCAATTAATTGAGGATATAAATATAAAAAGTTGGATTAAAAAAATAATTAAATGTTTAAAAATTTAAGGATAAGACCTACAGATAAATGTATAGGAAGATGCCTTGTGGGTTTAGCTCATTTAATAATCATGTCATTTAAAATTGTTAAGTGAGTAAAAAATATAAGAAGTTTTTAATTATTTACATACATTAATTGTGGGGGGTATAAAAACAAAAGCAGTCATATCCAAAAAAAATTATTGCAGTCATCGAGCATAACTAATTTAAAATGTACTTAATTCGAGATTTTATAGGAAACTTAGCCTATAAATTTATTGAAAACTTGATTTTAGAAAGGATAGATGCATCAAATCTAGAATTCAGTACATTTTAAATTACTCATCCTTGGTTGATTGCATTTAAAATACTTTTTTAATTTTTTGGATATTGCTGTCTTTGCTGTTATACCCCACACCTGTTAATTAATTATCTGAATTTGGGAATTCTTCTTATGGTAGAATCACAATCAACTCCGTAATGGCATCTTTCCCCTTTGTAAATAATAATTGGCGATAATGCCGTGTGCTACCTAAACTGAAGGTACCTGGAGGATGTTTCCATTAATTTAACACGGACAGATAATGAAGTTGTGTTGTAGAAAGTGCAGTATTTTTTAGTCTCGTAATGAAGCCTGAATTCCTCCGTCCACGTATAAGGTTTTCATAAAGTCACATGCGTAATTTAATTAGTTTTATTATATTTTAATATGCTGGACTTTCAATGTGACAACCGGATAAACGCGATTTTATTTGAATAACCTGTTTTGTTTCAGTATAAAAAATAATAGTTGTGGCCTGTTTTTTGTGACACAAAAAAGGTTTTTTATATGTCTAAGTACCTCTCGTTATTTTTTAATTATATATTACAATTTTCTATTTATGAGTTCATTTTGCACCATATTTTACAATACCAATCAAAGCTGTTTATCTCTTTCTAGTGATGCGGATGTCCATTACTAAGTAGCAGCCCACACACTATTTAATTTATACTGAAATAAAATGTTATAATTTGGTCTTCTATTATAAAGGGTATAATTGAGCTAGTCCACAATATTTTTCAGATAAATTACAACTTCAATTGTGAATCAAATATGTTCAAGTAACGATGAATAAATATTAATAGTTATGGAAATAAAGATGGAGATAAATAAAAAAATTTTATAGTATTGTATGCTATATAAAATATATGTATATATTTATATATAGCATACAATATAGCATACCATCTATTAGTGATACGATTCGACCAACACAATTAAATCGTCTCACAAATAATGTGAAAATTGATGTAAAACCCTGATTGAATATTTATCACAGTTTAATCGTTCTTCACTCGAGGGTTAAGCCCCTCCCCCCGTCCTCACATCCTCATATTTTGTTGCAGATTTGATAATTGCAGCAATCAATATTTACGGTGTCTCCTAAGACAACGGTTCTCCGATGAAAGGCTCTCAAACAAAAATGACTATGATGAGATGAGATGACAAACAATAACGTAATAATGTTGACTCATGAGTTTTTTGAGAAATATCGCACTTATAAAAAAAAACATATTTTCCAATGGAAAAAATTGTGAAGATAACGTACGAAGACAAAACTTGAATTTTTTTGTAAATAAATCATTGGTCAACTTGTCTATTGGCAACATAAAGTTTTGTCCATGTGATTTTTTTTTTTATTAATAAATAATTATGAGGTTCTTATTCACTAACTAATTAACTTACCTTCACGCATATTAGTCTTTGGTTAGATCAACACGCATGTGAGGAATATTTTGAGAAGGTGTTAGTGTTTGAATAATGCTATGGATGTGGCGTGTAATTGTATTTACATGCTAGTGTAGAGATGGATACGTCTCGAAACCGGTAGAATATAAATCTCCATAAGTGGTTATATACTAGCATAACTAACATTTTGTTGACCAATTTACCATCTAGCCTACTGGCCCAACGCATTAAAAAACTGTAAGCAATAAAATAGTAATATTAGCTACCCTCCCACGGTGAGTTAGGTTTGCAATCAAGTCTCCCCCAAGTCAGAAGTATCCAGGAGAAATTTAAATTTTTTCTACTGGTGGCTGTGAAACCTTTTGCGAGAATTTAACAATTATAAATCACACGCAGATAACTTTTGAACTATTCTGTAATCCTATTTATATAAAATTTATGAGCTTTTTTGATATTGTCACGTTCAAAGGTTGTTACGAAATTCAGCCGGTAGGTGTAAATGTGTTGAACATATAACTTCAACAATAATGACATGATTAAAGTAATTAAGGTTTAGATATGATTTTGCTTTGCGGTTTGCGCGCTCGCTATACTATGGGATAATAACTTGGATGAGCATTATTAAATCAGAAATTATCTGAATGTTTTAGTGTATTTCTTTATTTATTTTATTTTAAATTCAACTGCTTTAAGTAACTAGATGATCATGAACTGCTAAAAATTATATATTATTCTAAAAAAATTGGTACGTATAAACTGATTTTTTAAAAATATATGTTAGTGGATACTGGATGAATTTTTTAATAAATAAAATGTGTAGATAAGTAGTGTTTTTATTTTTAAATAAACATGTTTAAGGTAGGTAAAAAATTTATATGATAATGTGTTTATAATAATAATATATAGGTTGATACATACTGTTTTTTATATAAGTAACTAGGTACTGAGTAATATAAATAATAATAATATTATAGTAGAGTGAAGAATGGATTTATTGTCTTCAAATGCTTGATAGCACGTCATATTGCGATTTCCCTGATTTTTATTGTCATAAAAATTCTCGTCTTATCATTCGTTCCACATGACTAAACTACATCAATGACTCTTTTTTATTATTTTTTCATTATTCTACAGGAGGTTGTGAATCTGAATATAAATTATTTAGTTTTGATTCTCTGAAATATATTTGCCTCATACATATGGACCTAATTAAAATACATAATTCGCTTTGTTATAACGTTCGTCACGTCTTGTAACAAAATACTTCATTAGCGAAAGACATTGTTACAATAAGCTATGCTGCGATAAGCCACGACAGATGGCGCTATTCTCACACTCTTAACTAATTAAAAAGATTTTAAATATCGTAAATTATCGAGACTATTTCAAGGAGTGGACTTTGAAACTTCTAAAAGTAGTTAGAATATTATAACGAGATGCTTAAATTAAGTACGTACAGTCCGAAACTCTGGTAATATGTCACTTGTCACAATACTATCGAAGGATCGAGAACGGCCTATAATAATCTAGGATGATCTAAAACCTTCGGGAAACGTCTACAAATACCTAGAAATGCCTGGTTTAACCGAGAAGCAACGAGAACCTTCTAGAAAGTATGAAAATATCAGCATTTCGGGTTTTTATATTAGTATTTTTGATGCTGCATTTATATTGTATTGGTGGTGGACAGTTCGTTTGGTGCAAAATTGGCCGCAAAGTACGCGCAAGGCGACGCCCAGTGTGGCCAGTCGTAAGGGAATCGAAGTGATAAATAAAGCAAAGAATCGAGTGAAGTACCTAATTGTCGAAATAAATAAATGCTTTAAGTACTACGAGCGAGAATTGGATATAATGTTCTAGTGAATGTTAATTATGTGTTACCCAGCGATAAAAAGTGTTCACTTACGTGAAAAGAATTGTTATTTAAAGAATAGCGATTTAATTCGTTTGAAATGACTTTGTACATTGTATTATTAATTAATATTTAATTAATGAACACAATTAATTTCTTGTATTTTCATTCATTCCTACCGCAGCCACGACATGTGACAATATCATAAATAACGAATTAAATTTAACCAGCGATACGTAATAAATTGTCACAACTCATATTTTAACACAAAGAGATTTGATTGGTTGAGATACATCTAAAAAAAGCAAATCTCTTAGATTTATCTCATCGTGTCTCACTTCATGAATATGGGCCATTATTAAAATAAACAGATATTTAAGAAGTTTCAGGTTACGTGACCCTCCATGCTTCTTACAAGTAAGCTTCTGAAGACTTATTTAATATATTGAATGAAATAAAGTGCCATCATTAATATTAATATCTGAAACAAGTTTAAATTGGAACATTAAATTAAACAGGATGACGGGTCTACGGTTCTAGATATTTTGTACCACTTACTTTTAAGGATACCTACGCCACTTAATTCACATAAATGCGGTTCACGTACAAACAATTTGATAAAGTTATTTAAACTGATAAATGTAAGGTTCTAAGTCTTACCTTATATTTATCTGTTTATTTACTACAATAGTTTCACAAATTATATTTAAGGGATTGAGAATCAAAAAATACATTCGAATTAATTTTTTTAAGTAACTATAATATTGGGGTATAAAAGCAAAGGCAGCAATAGCCAAAAATGTTTAAAATGTTTTGAATGCTACACCAAGAATCGCTCATTTAAAATGTACTCAATTCTGTATTTTATATATCCATCTCTTACAAAATCATGTTTCTTATTTTATAGGCTATGATTCCTATAAAATCTTGAATTCGGTACATTAGTAATCCTCGATGACTATATATTTTTTTGGGTATTGCTACCTTTGCTTTTATACAACACAAATATAATATTTGTCACATCACTAACTGATTGGTTGGGCACATCCCTACACAATCCATAGAGAGATGGAGAAAAAGAGTATTGTCAACTGTCGACGTCCTATGGAGGATCTAGTGAAGTCTATGTAATAAAAGTCTACATATTCTATATTATATTTAAAGTGTTACTAATCAATAAAGACACCCAAAACATTACAATATTGTTTATACTATCGTTTTTAATATTTTCGTTAAAAAAATCATTGTTAAAATTCCACCATGATTTTCTTTCTTCACGGCGCGCGTGACATTCGGAAATAATCATATAGCTAGGATCTAACTGAAATTAAAAAGTTAATTTTTTTCTGGTTAATCGATAAAATATTTATGGCTTTCAAAAACAAAAAAAAAATGTTTTGCGCAAATGAGATGTCTGAAAATAACTTTAACTGCATTCTAGATAATACCTATTATAAGTAAAATGACTGCAAAATTTGAATTAAATCGATTTTGATATCTCTCTAAATTGTTCCTAATTAATTATTCAACTTCGATATACCAATTAATTTCTTGTTTTGTTAATCTCTACACTTTAATTCAAATTTTCCATTTTTAACACTATTTCACGAGAAGGACTACAGATATCTCTAGCATAGACCCTTCAAGTACATGAAAAATTACATTTTTGATAATGCGTGGATGTCCTTATGATTCGGTGAACGTTGCATTGTGTTGAGTGATCAATTAAGCCAGCTCATACAGGTCGTAAGTCATGGGCAATCTAATACAAAGGCTTCCAATTACGTTTCTCATTTAAATAGCTTCGTCTCTGTGAGACTTCTATAATATATCTTAATTAATAATTATTCCTCTCTGGACAAATCCAGTAGTTGTGTTCTAGAACTTACAAATAAAAATATTGTTATAAAATAAATAAAAATTCCACAGTTATTGAAAAAGTGTTTTCTCTCGCTTTGTTATAGAATATTACGAGAAACATGTTCTGTTTCGTAGAAATTCCAGTGAGATTATTTAAACGTTCTGACTGCACGCCGTTGCTAAACGCGTATAAAAGAATTTCGACGTACCACACAGAATCACGATACACATCCTATAATACCGCACCGAGGTGAAGTTTCCAGGAAACTAAAGACATTACGCGACCGCAGACGATGCTGAAATTCCTCTAAAGCTTTGAAACTTGCTCTTCCTCTCTGCTCCGAGCTGCCGGCCACCACGTGACCACGGACACGTCTGACGTCATCTCATCATCTTCCGCAAAAATTCCCCTTCGCCTCCTCAAACCGAACACATCTCGTACGTGACCTGCGAGACAATTTTCGCGAGGGGGTAGGAAACCTCTAGGGGATACCCAATCATGTAATAGTGTCATTGAATGATTTGGCACATGACCTCATGATGCAACATTTTATTTTAAAATACTTTTTTTATTATTTAAATAATTGTTCATCATCATTTTCATCCCCTTATCCTGGGGTCGGGAACCCAAAGGCTCTACAAAATAATTCCTTATTTATCTGTCTTTGCTGCCTCCGTATGCGTTAACTAGTCCAGTACATTCTGTTTTCATGTGGTTTTTTGTAGCAATGAGGATAATTCTTGGTACTCATTCCTTTGGTATTTTAAGCACATGTCCAAACCATCCGATTTGTGATTTTTCTATATATAGGTGCAGGGACTACATGCCGAGTGTGTGCCTTATGTCAGAACTTGATTACAATTGATCATTTAAATCATTATTTAAAAAAAATAAAAACCCAATTATCCGTGAGACTAGTTCTAGTCGCATGTAGTGTAGGTACTCTAGAGTACTCACTTCACTCATAATATCTAAAACTCCTGATTTTTACTTTGAAATATGTTTATCAATATACCCACTATAAACTCGAACTTCGCAGTTTTAAAACATTATCATTGGTAAGTGAAAAATGTTAAAATTACATGAATTATTCATTTGCCTAGGTCATAATAATTACAGGATTTGGAAGCTGAAGATCATGAAGAGAAAATCGTTGTTTTTTTTTAAATTTACTTCATATTCGTTAAACTAAATGTAATAAAATTCTAATGACAAGACATAGTAACTTGGTGGGGTGACCCTTGCGTGCTAAATTGAGTCGCACGCTGATTGTGTGCTATTATTACTAATACTAATTATCACTCTACAATTTTTCTAATTATTAATTTGGAATTACAGCAAGTAACGAACGTTACGGACCGACAGGCAACGAAATTATTATACTTAGGTACGCCTGGGCTGTGTTGGCAAAATTATATAAATTGTCATATTAAAACAAAATGAGATTACAAATACCACTTTCTTCATTACATTTTCAAAACGACCTCCAAAAACATACGGTGCAATTATGTAACCATTTGCAAACTATTCGGAAGATCTCCGAGAATATTTAGAATTAATATGGCGAACATTTAAAGCCAATGTCGGGAAATGTTCACCAAATGAATACCAAAAATAGTTTACTATGAATGTGAAGTGTCGCGAAATTCTCCGATATTCTCTCTCCTAAAATACGATGCTGAGATTGTCGTTTTTGGAAATAACTTCTCACATAGTAAATTTACATCGTTTGAAGAATTTCTATATCCTACTGGGTTGGAAAATGAATTCGAATAGGAAAAGATGAAAGGATTTGCGGGCAGAGACACATACTATTGCAATGCCAGTTACGTCGTGTGTTGCGCACTTACACATCTGTGTATCTACATGAAAACTATGTCGACAGAGGGATTAATTAATAGCAAATACCCTATAAGTGTGATTTGTGAACCGTGGGAGTGTCGATATGTAAACAAAATCCTTTAATGGTCCTATCTTCGTGATTTATAAATGAACTCAATACAAACTTCAAAAGCAACGTAATACTTCACACTTGTTTTAGAAAATCAAAGCCTTCCCAACGCCATGAATTTTTTTTGGAAAATTATAGAAAAATAATCATGTTCTTAGGTTTTCACGGCCATTCAGAATCTTCTGGTTTGATGTTAAAAGTTTTATCACATATTCTTCATTATTTTTTTTACATAGTTTTTTTAACCAGCTTCAAGAAAACTTTACTGGTCATGCTAAATGAGTATTTTTTCGATATTATATACCTAATTTTTTATTAAATTGTACTGTATTTTTCCAAAATAAAAAATAAATAAATAAACACGGCGTAATACCCCAGAAGATACAAACCAGAAGATAGTATGAACTAAAAACTAATGAAAAAGAGATTTAAAAGTACAACATTTTAAAATGTACTATTTTCTGAATCTAGACGACGAATTATGGTTGCTTTTGAAATGTATGAAATGTAAGAAATTGGATTAAGGTTGATTATGAACTGCAAAGAAATAAATGATGTAGTGAAATAAATTTTTTAATAAAGTAAGTAAAATATTAATAAATGTTTTTGAAAGTTTTATTGAAAAAAAAAGATATTTTAATAAATTTGGATATCGTTATGTTTTGAAAAAAAGCTAAGTTTTAACGAGAAATAATTTCCGATTGATATTTATTCAATATAGTTCTTCCAATTTAAAAATCGTAATGATTTCTTTAGTAAGCTTGACAGATCAGCCATTTTACATATACGATACGCGAACTATAAACAATTATTCATTGATTTAAAAAAGGAAAGGCTTATTTTTTATGAATAAAACAGCAAAAACATATAATTTGTATGGGCATCTATGGCGTGAAGTGTCAAAAATGTATCATTTTTAAACTTAAAATAACTTGCTTGCGACAAAATTTTACATCATTTATGTAATCAGGACCCTTTATTACGCTAGGGAAAAAAATTAACAAAATTGATGCAACTTTAACATTGGTGACCTAAAAATTTCAGGTTTATATTATGGTCATTCGACAGTTAGGTATTGAAAAGAAGCGGTTATTTTACAAGAACCGTACAAGCGTGTAAAGATTCGATTCCCACGTTTCACTGGTTATCACAGCGTCTTCAGGAAACTGTCCTCTCGCCGCGGGGGTCAAGGAAGTCTCATTATTTTTTTTCTTCTTGTGTATATTAGTGCTATTCTCTTTGAAGACATGCTTTTGATATGAGGTGAGAGTTTCACCACGAGAAAGTAAAGAAATGGCACACGAGTGATAATTGCAGAAAATACTGCGTATATTGCGCGTCAGTACTTTTTGAACCCGTGGCATGATTATGTTGAATGTTCTTTTTGTCAAACCGTTTTTTTTTACTCAATCTTAACCTGAGATAACATACATCCAACATAACACTAATTTATCGAATTACACATTTTGTTCCAACGCCCAATGTCAAAGCTGAATCAGCCGACCAAAATTAAAAAATTATAAATCGAAACATTTTTTCATAATAATATTGATTAATTTAAAGCTACGTTAGTACTTATAATGTTCAATAAAAAATTATATATACATTTTAATAGCAATTAAGACCAAATCACGTCAAAAATGATTTAATAATATATGGTCATCCACTTTACGTAAATTTTTAAAGTTTCAGAGCTCTAGAATGTCGGGAAGTTGGTGAAATTATTATATAAGATTCCGCCACAACAATAAACAAACAAACAGAAAGAGAGAATTAAATAAAAGCATGTAAAAAGGACGATTAGTCTGTAGAAATATTTATATTGCATGCAATTTTCACTCTAGATGATCCTTTTCGAAGACAAAAAAATTAAGGAAAAATCGAATGCGGCAAATTTGCAGCCGAATGTAATACAGCTTCATTAGGGAAATATTCGGTTCAGTAAGAATGTCATACAGATTGAACTAACTAATTAGTTGCGCACAAACATGCAAAGAGTTGTTTTAAAAAAAAAGCATCCACATGATGTTGCAAGCGGCGAATATCGCAATTAAAACTGTAGCCGTAGGTTATGGGATTATACCTTAATCCGTGTAATAACGGCTAGAATTTTACATGACCTTTTCATAAGATAATGATTATTTCATTTGTATTTGCACACGTTTTTTGCTATTTTGAATTTTATTTGAATAAATTTTGAATATTTTTTTACTAAATTTTGCCATATACTTCCAGTGAGGATTTAAAAAACGTATGACTCAAAAAACAATATGTTTCCAGTGAGGATTTAAAAAAACAAACCACATATATGTGTCATGATAGATAGCCCAAGAGAGTCAAGATATTGAGATGTGTTATATTAATAAATCTTCCAATTTTCTCATGTAAGCTTTGTACGGCTATTTTTCCACGTGGGTATTAAGGCTTTGACACGTCAAAGTGCAGGCCTTTTAAGTAGACCGGGGTGTTATCTGATCACACATCTCCGTCGGTGCGGGCCAGCGTACTCAACGTAAGTCTGCTGGAGATTTGTGAACTTGTTAAAAGGCCCAAGTTCTCCGGACTTGACTGGTTCTCTGTGAAGTTGGTTCTCGCGTGATAGCGAAAATGTTCCTGCTTTAGTAACATCAAAACATACCTAGTTGGTTGAGTATATAACTAATCTTATTTACTTCAACACACAACCACTGAAACTGGAATTGTGTGTGGAATTTTTTTATTTATTTATTTGTTTATATTACATTTGTTGTAATATAAGTTACTAATAACTGCCACACTAGGTAAAACCTGTTCTGTGGTAGTTATTCTCATTTGATAGTTATGTATTAATAGAAAATAACAATAGTAAAGACATATAAACGTAAAAAAGAAAGCAGAAAGAATTTAGTAATACTTATAGTAATAATAATAAAAGAATACATAAATCTAAAAGAAAAGAAAATATACATAAAAAATTAAGATAAAAATTTAAGTATAAACAAAAATAAATACTTTATTAGAGTATACATACCTGAAATTATATAAAGCAGATTTTGCCTATTTAGAGGTCAAGGGCGGATCACTTCCTCAGCATACCTTCTTCCTGATATTTTTATAAAATTAGTGATACGGGATTTAAAAGGTTTGTGTATTGTAATTTCTTTAGTTTCATTTGGTAACTTGTTAAAAACAAGCGGGGCAGTGAAATTAAATTGTCTTTGTCCAAAATACGTTATACATTATCTATAGACGTTATATATTATATATTACCTTTATGAATTTTAAAATAATCTGAATATTTTGCTACTTGTTGCTGTTTTTTTTTTGATAATGACAAGGTAGGCACGACATACATCGTTTTTAGAGCAATCATAATACAGATGTTAAATAAACCTGTTCCATTATAATTACTTTGTACCTACTTAATTTGTAACCACGCTCCTTCTAACTTCCTCTCGCCGCGCCATAACTAATCTGTATACTTAAACGTTAATTTTATTATACTTATTGTCACGAAGAAGAGAGAATCGCTCCCGAAACATTTTGATATTTCAACAAATTAGTGATTAATATGTAGTGTTATTTTGTTAATTATGTTAACACAAAGTCATTTTGCAGTCATTGAAATCATTAAAACGTTATCGAAGTTTTAAAGATATTAATATTCCACTAGCCCGTTGGCGTGTACCGGAATATACATTATATTAGATTTTTTTATACTTTGCTAATTTGTCTATCAATTATCGTTTTACAAAAGACACATTATTGTCTGAATCTTCTCTTTTTTTAACTCAGAAGCAAGAGGACCACAAGTGGTTAAAATTTTGTTTTAGGGATTGTACAAATGTGCGGAATTTCTTTGATAAGAGTGTTACAGATTTTAAGTACCGGGAAAGTATCATGTCGATATCTAAAATATGTTATAATTCTAGGTGTCAGTATATGTTGTCTTGTGAAAATTATATAGTTGCGTGAGTCAATTGTTCTGGTATGTTTGTCGGGCCCGAATTCACAGTCAATACTTAGATAATTTAAAGGTTAAGGTACGCCTCAAAAGCGTAATTTTCAGTACAAAATAACACTTTTAAGGCGTACTTTAACCTTCAAATCATCTTAGTATTGACTCTGAATTCGGACCTCAGAATTAATTTAAAAGTTGTTTAAAATTGTAAATTCGTAGGCCCGAATTCAAGGTCAATACTTAGATAATTTAAAGGTTAAGGTATACCTTAAAATGTTATTTTGTACTGAAAATTACGTTTTTAAGGCATATTTTAATCTTTAAATCGTCTAAGTATTGACTCTGAATTCGGGTCGTAGAGTTGTCTCATAAATTAGAGCACTTGGAATTTAGAAAAGAGTCGGTCGGAAGAATATTTGTATGGTCTTTTATTAATAACTTAAATTAATACTTTTTGTAGATCAGGAGATCAAGTAGCAAATGCAATTTCTTTTAAGTGTCGGAAGATGCTGAATATTTTTCTCAAATCTGGCAAACGCAGTGTACATAATATTAGTATTTTATGCTATATTAATCTGTGTACCAATTATCGCAATACAAAAGACACATTATTGTCTGAATCTTCTCTTTTTTAACTCAGAAGCAAGAGGACCACAAGTGCTTAAAATTTTGTTTCAGGTATCGATTTTTTTTTTTAAATTTCTTTCAAGAATACCTTTGATAAGAGTGTTGAGTGATTGAGATTTTAGGTACCAGGACTATATCATGTCGTTGTCGATATCTAGGTGTCAAGTATTTATTATGTTGCGTTAATTGTTCTGGTATACGTGCGTCAGAATTCATTTAAAAGTGATTTCAAATTGTTAATTCGTAGTTTTCTGAGGTCAAGTGCTTGGAATTTAGAAAAGCGTCTGACGGACGAATATTTATATAGTCTTTTATTAATGCTTTTTGTAATTTTTCCAGTGCATCAAGTAGCAAATGCAATTTCATTTTAAAGTATCGTAGGATGGTAAATATTCCTCTCGAGCCTGGCAATCGGCTTACTGTTCCACTCAAACATCCTTTCATATCTCGATTCGAATTATTAATTGCAAAAATAAAGTTCTTCCAATAAGAAGTTTAAATGGTTCGGCATAATTCAAATAGTGCTCCGAGTTTTCCGAAACTGCCCCCACTATTCACTGGATACAAATGGTATAACTTTAAAGTTTTCAACTTCGATTCATATCCTTTGAAGATGACTGTATTCCGAGCTGTTTGGCGACCGAAGAAAGGCACTTTTGTTTGCAATAAAATTTTATATCTTCCCCGGAAAGCCGACTTTGTGCAGCGTGTCTTTTCCACAACTCATTTTTATTGTTCGAAAATCCAGCGGGGAAAACTTCCGCTTAGGCCGGGGTGATAAAAATACGCATTTAGGGAAGAGGAAGATAAAGTTGAGTTAGCGCGGGGCGGGGGTGATTCGGAAGTAAGTAGCGCCTTAAAGAGCACTGAAATAAGGCTGCTTTCAAGGCAGTTTCCAACAATTTAATAGCTTAAAAGTGGGCCGCTTTAAACCATTTAACTATCAGGATTTCAAAAGGGTTCAAAAGAAATTCTTACACTACTTATACATGCGCAGAACAGGAGAATATCCTACATTCATGCACCATGAAGTACTGCTGAGGGAATGCAACTAACGCAGCCTCGAGTCGCGCAGACATAAAAGCCTAGTCATATTGGGGATCAAAATTTGAAGAAATATAATTGACGCTTCGTACTTACTAGAAAATTATGCCCTGTTCCAAATAATTATTTGCAAAATCAGGGTCACGTGCCATTTCACGTCGTAAAATTTAGAACGGATAAAATGAATAGGCACATCATAAAGCATTGAGCGATCATGCCGATATATTTAATGATAGATAGCATTGAAAGCATCAAACCGAAGATCGCCACCATATAGGTACTCCACTTCACGTCATAACTTGCATAGTAAATGGGGAAATCTGTTATGCAATTATAAAAAAAAGACTTCACAAGTACTATCTACAAACAATATGCATAATGAAAATATCAGAATTTTAAGCGCATTCTCATGGGATCGTTACGATTGGAGCTAAATGAAACATTCAAAATTAATGAATGTTTTATTCAAAATATTTTTGTCCATGTTAATATTCTTCAAGGACACGATTTCCGGAATTTGTACCCAGAGGTATCGTCTAAGGTATGTTTCCGCCAATATATCGCCAGAAAAAGTGGATTGCTTTAAAAATGGATAATATATTTTAATCAATTAATAAATGAGACTTACAGATAGGGTAGTAATTGGTATATAATTGGTAACCTACCTGCTTGGAAAGCTAGGTGATCTGGGTTCGAATCCCGGTAGCGGCCAACGTATTTTTTCGTTGAGTTGCTTTTTCTGCATGTTTTTGTAATTGATTAATAAATTTGGAAATATATGGCTTTTATCGATTATACAGTTGCTTCAAAGAGATTTTCGGTCTACATAAAATACGTGCAGTGAGATTCTGCAGCCCGATGATAAACCTTTTGAAAAATGATTTTAAACGCTGCATAATTAATTACATTAATAAATGTCTCGACCCGCTGGGACGTGAAGGGCGAGCGACTGGCTAAGTGCACTTATCGCCAGCCGACAATTTGTTTGATGGCGTAATTAATGAAACGATTGTGTTAGTCGAAACGGTGGAATGTTTCAAACAGTAACCGTGGAAACAGTGGAAACTCTTCACGGAAACTCTTGACAATGCGGCACTTGCAGTTGTGCAGACTTGTGCAGTTCAGGCCCGCCTGAGGGTAATGTGCCACAGCCATGAACGTGCCCAACAGCTGATGAGTGACAACACCTAGATCTCGTATAAAAAAAAATATATTTTTTAAACTACGCTTATACATATTTAAATGTAGGTACTAAAAAGCAAAAAAATAATTTTCTGCCAGAAAAATAAATAACTCTCCAAATAAAAGTTTGGTGCTTACTATCTGGATACAGATTACAGAATTCTGTTGTTAATGGAGGTAAAGTGTCAAAGCCATTGTTTGGAGAGTGAGATAATATTTTTTTGGCCGAAAATTTATTTTTTACTTTTTAGCACATTTAAATATTTTTGGGTGGTTTTTAAAAAAAAAATTTCATTAAATTTTATCTTACATCACCACTTCGGTAGAAAACTAGTGCCATCCTTTTGTGTGCTCATTAAGTAATTTCCCATATAAAATATTGATTTATTTATTATAATGGATTAATTGATTAATTAGTGACTCTGATAATTTGCTCATGTATTGGGAAATGGGTGAAATATCGATTTTAAAATTCCATATAATTAGCACGATTATATTGGCATGAAGCCAATATAATCGTGCTAAAAATAGATCAGAATTTATGTGATCATGTCTCAAAAGTCTGTAATCAAACGATAGATAACTTTTAAAATTACACAGGCATGAATGAATATGCTTATCTGTTAGATACATTATCAGAGGATTTACATCATTACAAATGTTCATTGATTGAAATTTTTCTTTTTACAATTTAATTTGTATTTTGAACATTTTGATTTGCAATTATTCTCAGGGTTTTTTTGTGCTTACATTTTTCTTTTTCCTACATGTACTTTCTTAATTTCTTAATATTCTGCAATATCGTGATTATTGGAATCCTCTGTCTGATTTTGATTATATTACAAACATGATTATAATGAAAAACTGGTCATTGTTGCTTGAAAACTTTCAACTCATAAACTATAATTCGGCGATAATTTACCTCTAAAGTATGGAGGTAAAAATATGGATTAGCTCCGCATGGAAAATTTTCAAAAGAATATCACATATCATAAGTTTTTCACGAGCAATAGTTTAAAATATTTTGAGCTAGATACTCAAAAGATATAATGTTGAATGTACCAACACAAACAAGCAAACTTTTGTTTATTGCAACCTCGGCGAGGGGTTCCCAATTTTACCAACCGGTGCGGATCCGTGGGGAACACCGTTGCCTTTTCTGTATACTTAGAACCTTCTTAGAACGTTGTAAAATATTTATCAGTTTTGCCGCCCCCAGGGAGCGCCGCCCTTAGGCGTCGCCCGCTGGCTTAATACCCGGGGCGGGCCTGGCGCGGCCTCTCGGCTCCGAGATCAATTTATCTCGGGCCAAAAGCGAATTTCGCCGCTTAGTCGCTAACAATAAGAATAATAGAACGGACTGGGAACATTTTTGCTGCGCCATTTGTCCGGGCCTTTGTTCGCGATGCAGAATGCAATTTATTATGTTTGAGTCGTTATAATGGCTTCATTAATGGGGCAGGCTCGCCAACTTTTTCATCAATTCAATTCTCGTCACTGAAGTTACCTAACTGCGAAACAATGACACACTTTAATTTTTTAATAAGGTGATTTAAAAAAAATATATTTAGCTATTTATTTTTACGCCCGTAGAACTTTTACATTTAAGTATTATTAATTTTCAAGAAAATGTACAATATAGTAGGTAGGAAGGTTTGGGAATTATGACATTTGAATTCGGGGAATTTTGGCAGATAACAGGCAATATAAGTACAAAAAATGCTAAAGTGAAATATAAAAATTACAACCCAGATAGAGGCCACTGCGCGGTTATCAGTATCTACGATTAACTATCGCCCATTGCCTGCTGATTTTCATACGATTTCATTGAGTTTTTAAGTTGGCAATCGAAAAACAACCCTTAACTCGATGCGTCTGAAGCGTAATAATAATATAGACGATTCTTCGCCATGTATACTTTCACATTTACAATCAAACGTATATAATATATAACCTGGAAATTACACATCAAAAATATAATTACCTGCATATCGATGAACCTCATCTTAAAGTGACTCGAATATTAAATAATGCATGTATAATATTTTTACACAATAAATAATATCAAAATGTATTTTAAAACATTAAAAAATATTCCCTACACCTATTTTCTTAAAATAAAACATACGACTTGATTAATTTTTGCAGTTATTTGAGGCGTCTTAAGCGCAATCATAATCTGTTATATTAAAATTATCGAATATTTAGTTGTGAAGTCAAGCTAAGAGTTAACCAGATAACAAATTGCAAGAAATAGTGCACTGACAATATTTCAGGTAAGCCCAGCTTGCAAGGAATATTAGTGACGGTACTTTCGACATGCACACGATATTTCAGAGCAACCCGGCAATACCTACAACAGAGTACCTTCGGTACCTACGTACACATGCTGGAGTGCGGTGTACAGTAATTGATGTTAATCTTTAATTGGCTCATGTTCACATTCAGATAGCTCATGGTGCCAGCATATCGTGGCTTCTCAACGGAGCAATTTCCACATACGAAAGAGTTAACCTAATTACACCATGAGTCTTTTTTTTTAAATTATTTCTCTCAGGCCTTGCATTCAATTTATTCTTGAGCTAATCGTGAAGTTTTCTCAAATGAGACAAAATTATTTTCAATGATTTATAAGCATTTTTAACATGGGACAATTCGAGAGATTTTTTTAACCTATTATTTCGCATTAATTTGTACCAAATCGTAATTTAAACATATTATTAATTTATTTTTCAAACTACCTACATACTTTTTTTATTTATCTCTTTAAATAAATCCATGTTTACAGCTACATAATGATAATACATATAAATATTTTAATATCGTGTCAATATCAACATGTTTGTTGAAACAGTAATTTCAGAGTTTATTTACAGATCAAAAAGCTAGTTCTAATTTTTAAGACTTAATTATTTATAGCCCTCATAGCTTCGTTTGAAAATAGGAAGAGTATTGATGTGACACGTATTCCGTGTTATCATTTATATTTTTTTAATCGTCCAAGGATGACTTTTAAAATCTTATATTTTATATAATCTACCCTTTCCAATGCGACTTGGTGAGTTAGCAGGAAGATACTATCGACATATTGGCGTGCATTTTATGTTAAGCTTGAGCCTAGTTAAAAATGCATTTGAAACTTTGATCATTGATAAGTTTGCGAAATTCCACCAACCAGACCTGATTGTCCACTAACGACCTTTTATGAGATTCGACAAAATCCCTATGTTAGATTTAATTCACAAGTATCCTGAAAAAATACGAGTGAGTGAAATTTAGCACTCTTATGGTTATTTCATTATCCGTTTATGTATATATGTACAATTCACTGGAAAGAAAGAAAAGGTGAAATTAAAAGATTACAATTATTTTTGACGTGACAGTGACAAATTTTTGACAAAGAGTGAGACGTATTATTTTATTATTTTTCTGAGATTATTTTCATTAATATATTTTTGAATGGGAGGTTAGCTCAGCCTTAAAACCAAGCAAACAAATATATATAAATATATAAAATATATATATATATAATATTAGGTCCTTACATATGAAATTGGCGTTTTGCCGTACTGGCAAATTTGATCTCAAATATCTTCTCTTTGGTTAGGAATTCCAAATCCAAATTTATACAGCTATTTACTCATGTATTTGTGTTTTGAAAATTATAATTCATTTGTTTTTTCCTCAATTGTTTTTTTCTTTGCGTCACTCAGTTTACAAAATGAAAAACTTGAAATATCGCGTTATTTACGAGTACGAGTTCCACCGTGGCACCAGTGCTGCAGAAACGGCTCGAAGGATTAATGATGTGTATGGCGACGGTGCCGCAAAAGAAAACACAGTGCGTTTTTGGTTCCAACGTTTTCGTTCTGGAAATTTCGACCTGCAGAACAAGCCCCGTGGACGGCCGGAGACCAAAGTTGATAATGAAGAATTGAAGGCTATTATGGAAGCGGATCCATCGCAAACCACATCCGAGTTAGCTGCAGGCTGCGGTGTTAGTGATAAAACTGTTTTAATCCACTTGAAGCAAATTGGTAAGGTGAAAAAGCTTGAAAGGTGGGTACCTCACGAATTGAGTGAAGCAAATCAACAAACGCGCGTTGACTGCTGCGTTGCATTACTCAACCGGCACAATAATGAAGGGATTTTAAATCGAATCATTACCTGTGATGAAATGTGGATCCTGTACGATAATCGGAAGCGCTCATCGCAATGGCTGAACCCTGCCGAACCAGCCAAACCATGCCCCAAGCGAAAATTGACTCCAAAAAAGTTACTTGTGAGCGTTTGGTGGACTAGTGCTGGTGTCGTTCACTACAGCTTTCTTAAATCTGGCCAGACGATTACGGCAGATGTCTATTGTCAGCAACTGCAAACCATGATGGAAAAGCTAGCTGCTAAACAACCGAGGCTGGTTAATCGCTCTAGGCCACTGCTGCTTCATGATAACGCTAGACCACACACTGCACAACAGACGGCTACCAAATTAGAGGAGCTTCAATTGGAATGTCTAAGACATCCACCGTACTCTCCGGACCTTGCCCCAACAGATTACCATTTTTTCGAAATTTGGATAACTTCTTGCAAAGGAAAAAATTTAACTCCGATGGGGCAGTCCAAACCGCCTTCAAAGATTTTATTGATTCCCGTCCGAATGGTTTTTTTAGTAAAGGGATCGATGAACTACCTATGAGATGGCAAAAGTGCATAGATAGCAATGGTACATACTTTGATTAAATAAATATATTATAATAAAAAAAAATCGGCTTTATGTTCCTCCCATACTAAACGCCAATTTCATATGTAAGGACCTAATATAACCGTCTTTTTGTCAGAACAAATACTTCACCAGCACATAAATAACAATACAAACCACAACCATATTAGTATAAACACATTAAAACCTCCACAAAATATACATGCGTGTTAAACTGACCGAACAGGTCAAATCAATATATATATATATATGTATATATATATATAAATATATATATACATAAGTTTCTGATATGCTAATCTGTGCGCAAAGCTCTGAACTACGTACAATTTGAAAAATAAAAATTTGATTTTAATGATTGATAATAATAATAATTTACATGCTGTAATAATTTTAGTATAAACTTTAAAAATTTTAATTTATTTTTATGTATCTGCGTTTTGTTAAAGTGTTGAGGAAATTATTGCTTGCTTATTTAGCTGTGTGACTGTTGTGGAATTATTATTGAATTAAATGCCGTTTGTTTATTATAAAATTGATATTAAATGTGTTTAAACTCTAAAACCGTTCATGGTACGGATTTATTATCGAGTAACTGTTACATATAAGGACAGTTAACCAAAAGATACAAATTAAATTGATAATTTCGAACCAGTTACCCAGTCTATTGTAATGAGTACCCATTCAGACGTCCCGTGTTTGATCACTGGGCACGCTCCCTACATCCCCGTGCAGGGGCGCAGGATAGGGGTGTGGTGTCCCGAAATCACATGCGAGTCATTAACATCAGTGGCGCTTTGATCAGACCTCGTACCCGCCGGGGACAAACTCAATTTGTATATTAAAGTAAAAACTGCAAACAGGGGTGAGATTATTGCTACCGGGTGCAGAACATTGGCGCCCGACGTGGGGCTTTAATAAAAATGAACTTTTTTTAATTGGCACTTATATAATAGTATCCAACCCCGTTGCTGCAATTATTAAAATAAAAATATATTTTTGCATGAAAATTTAGTTTCATGAGATTTTTATTTTAACTCTTTAATGAAAATATTTTAAACTTGCAAATGGAGATATCTTTCATAAGAACAGATATTTGGTTACCACTAAGATACGATCCCAGAGCAACTGAGATGAACCAATTTTGACATTTATTAACCATTTAAGATTACGAAACATTTATCTTATCTATGTAGTCTTTTGTAAATGATACACATATTTTTCCATCTTCATATTGTTAAAAACTTTTTTGTAAAGATTCTAAAAAATATTTGAATACTTTTTTAATGAAATCTGGATTATCTTTTATATAAATAATATATGAATGCTTGTATGTAATAAAAACAGATTTTACTGAGATTTTGCAATTTTAGTTCCTCGTTTCAACACAATGTTTCAAATATCATTTCATGTTATTTGAAACATTATGTTTTGTATTTTATTATTAAACGTTTTTATTAGCTTCACTGTATGTTTGTCTCCAAATTAAATATTCGATATATCAATAACTTTTCAACTAGCTAGAGGTCTGAAACATTCATCATTTGTTTATTTCCTATGGCAATATTAAATTATTTTCTACGTGGTTTGTTTGATATTTTTAATATGTAAATAATTATAACGTTTCTCGTAAAGTAAAATATTATTACAAGAAAAATATTTTGTCAAATGATTGTCTATTTTTTCAATATTTTTGTCACTAATTGCTTAAATTTTGGTAATTTATTTATTTATCTACGGACAGAGATAAGTTTAAATTAAATTTATTATTTTAAACTTACTCTTCTATTGTCGTGTCCCCATTTTTTAAATTGCTTGTTTTATTTTATAAAAGTAACTATAAATATCATGGATTTTTAATAAGTACCCATACCCTTCTTAGTGTACATTATTTTAATCATGATATTTCTTTCATCATTCGATTGTTCTCTCCATTGAATAATGTAATTCATTCTCTCCACAACACAAGGAGCGCATAGCATTCTATTTCAATTAAACATACAGTTTATATAAGAGCTAAAACTAATTATAAGTAACCATTCAACTAACATTTCAATACTAACGAGAAATTAATAATTTTTAAAATATTAGTTTAGTTACAAAATAAATAATTAATCAATAGCAGAATAATTTTAGCTATGCTTGAAGCGATAAAAGTACACCTTGACATGAAAGAATTAATAATATCTTGATTGTTTTATTTTTTCATGCGATAAGGCCGTTAACAAAAATATAAAAGTAGGATTCATTATACTAGACTAAGCATTCATTCTGTGAAAACAGAACCAGCTTGGATCGATAGTAATATTTAAACCTTTGAAAACTTTTGCTGTAGTTAGACTTGACTTATGAACTTGAGTAAGCGAGTTGAATTATTTATCTTTTTACTACAATGAGATCAAACAATCCAATTAAGAAATAAACTAGTTAGAAATCTAAAGGCAATTTATCCGAAAGTAATTACTTAATCAGCCAAGGTGCCTGGATCATTATCTTATTATCATTAAATATTAAAATGTAACGTCTAAATTGAAAGGTCCAAGAAAATAACACATATATACACGTGATAAAATTGAGAAATATTAGAATAAAAATTTTAATAAATAAAATAGGTTAATTTTTATTTCGTAATATTTTTTGTAGTTGTGACTATTAATTAATAAATAACTAATAATTTATTAATATAGAACTGAAATTCAAACAAAACAGTATTTATAATTTATAGAAATTAACTTTGTTTACACCACTTTTTATTGAAAAAAAATCAACAAATTATTATTAGTGTTGTTATATTGTTCAACAAATTATTATTAGTATTGTTATATTGTTATTGTAGCCGGGCGTCATGATCGAGGACCCCCTCGCCAATCTGACTACATTGTTATATTAATAAGGTACTAAGTGCCAAAAATATTTTTTAAACATAAGTGTTCGGATTGGTACTATATGCCTTCGCCAATACATTAAATACTGTAGTCAAGTCCTATTTGTGTTAATTTCCTAGATATACGAGTATGTGGGATACATATCAATAATAAATGAACATTCTGGCACTTAGAGCTTTATTAATTTTCAGTATTCATATGGAATCCCAATAATAATAATTTCGTTGTCTTGTCAGTCCGTAACATCTTTTATAAAAACTTTTTTTATATTTTTTCTTCTTTATAAATAAATAAATACTTATTCTTTAGAAATCGACATATAAAAGCACCGTCCTTTTTGTCGGGTTACAGATAGTCTTAATTACATAATTGATATTGACTTAATGCAATATTATTTGGTAGACTGTTACAGTCTAATACAGTAGTCCGTTCCATGACTCGTTTACCTACCTTGAACTTGTGAATAAGATCTTTTGTAAATGTATTGTAAATTTTGTAGTACCTGCAGCGAAAATTACGACTGAAAGCAAGCATTGATTGAAGACTTGTTTGAAGATTTTGTTTTAAACAATTGTTGATTGAGGACATTATTTGTTAACGATAACAATTGTATTGTGCCCGAAAAATGTTTATTCTATAAATTCAAATTTTAGCAATACCTACACAAATAACGATTATTAAAATTTATTATAAGGAAGGACCTACCAAATCTCGAGTTGAATATATTCTTTACAATTTAAGTATTCAGTACACTGCCTCTTATTTCACTGCAGCGTAGCCCATTAAAAACACCCCATTTAAAATCGAAAACTAGGCACGATTTTGAAAGGGAGAGACTTAACCCCCTCCCCCCCCTCTCTACTTATGAATCTAATTGGTTCAATAATCCTTTCGGATTCCTGCAACATGCCCCGCCACATTTGGCAGGGATTTTTGTCTATGCCCTCCCTTCCCGGCGGTTCCCGTGTAGGCTGGGCGCCCGACACGTCCATTATTCCAGACCCTCCGCTAGCTAAGTTCTGGGTGGTCTCCATCTGATTTTCTCGCAGTAAATAATAGAACATTTAACTATCTAGTGGACGCTTCGTTAGCAATGTTGTTGGGCCGCTACAGCCAATATTTATTTTTATGTTGTAAATAAAATATATTGTTGAAAATTATTAGTCTTACACAGTACAACCCCTAACTTAACTAATTAATTCTAGAAATATTTAAACCGACGTATTCTTACTAATTTAATTTAAAGTTGAAAATTATTATTACCAATTTGAACCAATTTTTATCTTCCAATTTATGTACGATTTAAAAATAAATTAATAGTGTATTTATTGCACTATAATTTTTTTTTTATATATCTTAGTTATTTAGTTCCACACATAATGTTGTGTGGGCTAATACATAATTATTAATACATGATTATTCGAAAATAAATAAAATCGCACCCTGAGTATAAAGACAGGCATCGCTTTTAATGGAGTTATAACTTTTGGCAGGTTCCACAACTTTTTAGTTACGTTTTGACCTATTAGATTCTAAATTGCATAAAGCCTTGTTTTATGAAGACCAACAGCCGCATTACCTGCCTGTAAGTAATAGACCAAATATTACACCCTTATTGAACGATCCTTTGAATCAGTGTTGTACAAATTTTAAAATTTTATGTCTATAATATAGACAATGAGAATAAATATTTCCAGAATGTTACTTAAATTAGTATAAACCACCACCAGATTTTAAGTCTATCGGTTTCATCAGGACCAACACTATACTTCTACGTTCACAGGACTAAACACCACAACCATAGTATTTTTAACAATTAATATAGTTATTATACAAACCAGTGAATCGCAATTTTTATTTAGGCGTAGAAAATTTAGTGTAAAGTAATGAAGGTTGCTCCGATTAAATTCGAGTCCAGTTTGTTAAAATAATTAGTAAATCGAAAATTTATTTTTAGTGCTTCATTTGATTCCCACAGTCACGACACTGAAAATATCATTATTCTTCGTCCCCAGATGAAATATATGGGATCTGTTTTACCGATTCGAAATTTCGCGCTTTCCCAGCTTTTGACAATATAAAACGCAAAAGCAGAACTGAAGGCCCGGCTGCATGTGC
Organism: Agrypnia vestita; assembly: GCA_016648135.1. NCBI lineage: Eukaryota > Metazoa > Arthropoda > Insecta > Trichoptera > Phryganeidae > Agrypnia > Agrypnia vestita. The sequence continues at coordinate 193,743 of JADDOH010025037.1, read as the reverse complement.
AGCGTGCGATATACATGTATGCGGTCGTACTTCAACAATTATCCTTTATAAAGTTGGGACCAACTGTTTCTGAATAATATGACAATTGCACAAGTTTTCAGTAACAAGGTTTTGGCAAAGGCAAAACTAATGTATTCAATGGCGCGGTTTCCAAATACTAGTCCATCTTTGCACAGTATTCATTTAACAGTATTATTTAAAGATGCACACTAAAGATGCGAAATACATGGACAATATTGTCATAGGTTAATAATGGGAGATAAATGAAAACACTGGAAATTAAGTAACGATTTATTAATTATTAATTAATCATTTTAATAAATTGACAAAAATTAACACGAATTTAATTGAATGTGTCTTGAATTCACACTATTTCGCAATTTGTCACTCGTCTATAAAATCTTTATTATCGCTGGGTAACAATTTTGGAAAACATTCTGTTCAATTATAGCACAAAATTAGGCACTCCACTTAATTATCTGTCGCTTGGTTTACAACGCACGATGGTAACACTGTTTGTACCACGCTGCGCTGGTTGATGATGAAAACTAGATGATTGAATAAATACATATTTATATATAAGGTACGACAAAGCTAGTCTACGATACTTATAGTAGATTCCTGTCAAAATTATGAGTCGAAAATGTTCAAGCAACGATGTCATGATATTAATAATTATGCAGAAAAGCGACATCAACGTTTGCATTTATTTTTCTCAACATTTTTAACAGATCTTCTGATCTCGATGGATTATCATTAAAGTAACTTATATATAATGTTATAATTTTATTTCCTTGAATTGAGTCAATAAAATGAAATTTTCATCATTTTATTTGACATGTATTAAAGCGAATGAATTTTTATTGTATTCGATATAAGATCCCGATTATAATAATTTCGTTGTCTGTCCGTCTGTCCGTCCGTCGCTCTGTCCCCATAACTTCATGTAACGTCCATAACTTCTGTAATAACAACTTTTTTTTCTCTTCTCTTTTTTTCTTCTTTTTTTAAATAAACTTATTTTTTAAGGAACCGACTTGTAATAGTACATTTATAAGAGTAATATACGCAATTATAAGAGTAGATATTAGCTATAACACGTCTTTTTTGTCGGGTTATAGCTAGTAAGTACTCTTATAATTATCCAACGTTTTATAGAAGATAAGTTAGAATTTTAAAAAAAAATCAATCTTTGATGTCGCATATCTCCATTACTATTGATATTAGAACATAGTTACTTTAAAAATTTTGGCTCATAATTTAAGCAAGAGTCTACCCGTAAAGTATTGTGTTCTCTTACACCCTGTTTGTTAGTTTTAATTAAGTTAATATTTATTAATTAAATAAATAAAATAAATAAATTAATCTTAAAATATTTGAAGAAAAACTAGCCCTTGAGGAACAAATTACGCTTATCTAGATTTTTGTTAACTCAAAAATTATTTTACGGAAGCTCTCTTAAAATTAAGAAATATTTAAATTTTTCTTTCAAATATTTAAAATGCCAACATAAGTAATGAAGTCAGAGGGGGTAGAAAAAGTTATATATAATGATTTACAGTGGACAAGTACATCTCAAGCACAGAGAGTAAATAATCTCCGACATTCAGCAAAAAGGGTCGAACACAACAATCGCTCGTTGCAGCAGCGACGTACAGTATAATGTTACCCTTTTCGTAAGTTGGTTCGACTTGGTTGCTGTCGGTCCAGGCGTGGCCGCGGCTGCGCCGTAGTCTCTTGCGTCTGCACCGGGCGCTCATTTTGATGGGGCATTAATTTTAATTTAGACAACACGTGCTGGGGCATTATTAAACGCGAAGGATTTCAGGATTATATAGTTTGATACTATAATGGCGTGCGAATGTTTTGAAAGGAGATGATATCCGCGCGAAGGGACCCCTTATGGTTTCGTAACAATAAGATTATACAACCCCTTCTCACCAAACATTGTCACCCATTGTTTGTGAAGAATATGAGCGGCGATGAGGCTCGCAATTAATCAACCTGATAACTAATTATCATAATTATTGAAGCGAAATATTTTCTCTGTTTTAACGTTACTTGCGTTATTACTATATACGGGTATCCAGTGTTACTCGAGATAAATGAGGAAGCCGACAAGCCGCCCTAAAATCCACTGAATTGACAAAATCATCAAAATCTGCAGCAAAAATATGTAATGGACAGTGAATGGCAATCCAGAATCATTTTATGAGCATATGTTCCCATATCGGTGCTATTCATATGCCGCTGGGTAGGTATTCTTTATGCTACATGGCAAACATGCTGTGCCGTAGTGCAGTATAGCAGAAATGCAGCATGGTAAAGAAAGCTACTTACAGTGTAAAATTTATTTATTATATATAAATATAATTTTTTTATAAAACAGATGTAATTGATTGTATTGTTTGTGATGGGTGCAATATAAGGGGCAATACATAAAACAATTTTATATACACGATGGGAAATTATACACGAGTAATATACTATTATGGCTTGGTAGTATAAAGCGACAGTGAACGAAATTATCCTTGCATGCCTCAATCGCTTCTTTACCATACAATGCCATTGTTTGTCGTTTCGATTAACACGGCGAACATTTGTTGCTCTCTCTTTCTAACTATTGAGTATATCGCATTGTTTCTCTGTGTCAAATCCTTCACCGACAAGTCGTCTCAAGGGGTGGTTGCGTCACGTTGGTAAACGCCGCCGTTTTCGATATACAAATTACTTGTTAGTGGAACCGATTATGAAAAATAACAAAAGCTTTCTAGGGTTAAAGGAAAAAAGACGATTCTCAGATAGAAATAATACGCCGTACAAACATAGGCATGTCCCGTCTATTTTTGTAAGGATATTATGTTGCTATCCTGAAAGTAAGGGGAATAGTTTTTATAAGTTCTCTTGACTTATTTATGCATATTAGTACCATTGCATTTGTAATACAGTCAACCTAGAAAATCTCTAGCATGGTATGGTGACCGTGTAGTCCAGATGGGCCTTAATTTTAGCGGGCTAACTAATGAAAATATCGTAAACGAAGCAGCATCCTTTTCGGCAACCCAGCAAATTTTGTAATATGCTTTAAACCTGGTCATCAGCGCTGATGTTATATATTGCTTCCACTGAAAGACGGCTAATGTCCAATATGTTGATAATGGGCACGTAGTTTAGATGGGCTTTTATCGATACAGTCACATCTCAAATGCTTCCAACCCTTCAATTGTGGATTCTTATATCCGAAACTTTTTTGAATCCCTTTTTTGAATTTGAATGCAAAAAACATTTTGAACTTTATTTACTGCACAAAGTCACTGGACACGAATTTTATCGGAGCATCGTTCTTAAATTCGCACTAATTAATAGCTAGTCACTCGTCTGCGGAACATTTTTTATTACACTGTTTCTATCGCATCGATCTATATCGAGAATATTCCGCTCAATTTCGCGCCTAAGTACTCGCTCGCGCCGGATGTCTGTCGCTTGTTCACACTCGCACGGTTCGCTTTTCTTTGATCTTCTATGACGCGCTTTCAAACAACAACTCTCTGGTCACGAGCTCGCCTGACGTTGTTTTTGCACAACAAATATTAGTTTGTCGTATATTCGAGACCATTCAGCGTACAAAATCACTTCGTTAGGAAACTATCACCTTCTCTTGGTGTGCTCTAATTTCTAATTAATTAATTAATTATTTAATAACTAATTTCTCATATAAAACATTGATTAACTAATATATTGAAGGATCATATGATTTATATATTGTCATCAAAAATACGCCTGTGTACAAAATTTCAGTTCGATTGGATATTGGGAAGCGGGTGAAATATCAATTATAAGATTCCGCCCAGACAAGCACACCATCAGACAAGCAGGTGAAGCTAATTAAGGTAAGAGCGGTAAAATTGCTTCGTTCCTATTGATCATATAGCTCCATATATCGTCCAGACCTGCACTCAATATCTTATTGAACCTTCAGCCCGCATTACGTTATATTGCCTTGCATTTCTTCTACGTTTTATATGATTTCATTCTTTCACTGCCGATTCCATGTTTAGCTGCTGCACATGCGCATCTGTACTTGTACTGTAAGACCTGCTTATGGATGGCTAGATGCAACTCTTTTGAGAGGTTCCGCTTGGAAAATTTCTTCATTTTATTCTGTTTACAGAAGATTTCCCGTAGTTCTAATCTCCCTAGAGAATTCAAACTCCTGGACAGATTTTCTTTTGCCTTACCTGGAATGCATTGGGTATTGCTTCTTTGAAATATTTTCACAATGATAACAAAAGAAAGATATGATTTTTTTACATTAATTAGCATATTTGCAACTTGATTAAGTTTGAAATAGTACATTTCTCTGATTTAAATATTTAAAAAATTGTGTGCCATATAATTTTTTTAAATATATTACGCTTTTATTAAGTTTGTGCTTTTACTATGAACTTGCTTTCTACTTTATATTATTAATATTTTTGTTACTTTTTTCAATACAAATTTGTCGACAAGTCCGTGTTATTTACATGCATTCTTGAAACTTTTTTTAAACTTACTTATTTTATTTTTGTATTGTCGTGGTTTTATTTATTTTTCTTTATATACTTATCATATATATTTTCTAGTAATTGTGTATTGTGCTTGACATGTATTACTGTACTTTGTTATTAGTAAAAGCCGTGAAGAATGTTAATAATTAATAATAAATAAATAAAAAATTGTTTTTTGTTCTGTTAAGAATAAAAATATACGATACACGAATGGTTAAGTAACATGTGGCGTGTTTTATTGGTTTAGACTTAAGGACGGCATTCGTAGGGGAAAGTTTGAAGAATTAATCGAGAAGAATTAAACGAAGAAGAATCGAAAGAAAGAAAGATAAGAAATAAGTCGATTAATCATTCTTCTATCTCAAATATCAAGTTCAGTGCAAACACACAGTATTTTTTTTACTCTAAAAGAAGTAGAATATAAGCATAAGTTCAAACGATTACCAGTGGTCCAGTGATTAAGGGTCGAGGGTTAGTCTAGGAAACCGGAATGTTAGTACTATTTCCTTAGCACAAGAGTTAACTGAGTTATAAAATACATATTCGTCTTAAAAAAAATTTAAGTCACAGATAACGTTCAATTGAAAGCTAATAAGGTAGAATTTCGGCAATTAGAGATTTTATCTGTGCTTTGATATGAAAAAGGGTGACAAATCTCAAAAATATCTAAATTGAGTTAAATATGTTAATCGATAGCTATTTTTTTCTCTGTACCGATTGGCTTATTAAACTCCATTTCACATTCCTTGACACCAAAGAATATGTCATTTGGATTAACAGAAGCGGTGAATTCATTCAAATTGTAAAGTGTAATGTAAAAAATAATTTGGTTACATTTTAGATCGATTTCGCTATATTTTTTTTATTGCGACTAGTAAATTTGTAACTAATTAATTCAAACATAAAATAGAGTAGCTGGTAATTAAGAATGGCTAGTATTTATTATGAATTAAATGCTAGAAGCAAAAGAAAAACATCTAGTACTGTCTCGATCGTATTTTGGTACCCCGAAATAAAACAGATAAATAAATAAATAAAAACCCGAACGAGAATAATATTTACTATTATATCGATCCCGGGATTTAAAAATACGGTAAAGTATTCGGAATCCCGGTATTGGATTCCATAATCGCAAGCACTGGAGAGTTAAAGATAACTTGCAGCAAAGTCATTAATTCAAATTTTCTTCTGCCGTTTTTCAACGATGCGTCAGCGTTGCCTTCATTTATAAATAAATTATTCAGGTCATGCTGGCCAGGGTCAAATCCACGGCTCCTGACATTGCAAGTCATCATTAATATTAGTTGCTTGGAACAGCTGCCATTATTTATTAACATTTTGACAAAAAAATTCTATTCTCAAATTTAAAAATAATATTCCTAAAGTAAAAAGTGTTATTCAAAAATAGCAAAATATTTTGTGGTGACTTTATTAATATAATTAATAAAAATAAACTAACCCATAAAAAACAAGTTTTTACAATACTTCCTTTCTCATTTTCGGGTTTTGTGTCTACAAAAAGCGTGGGAGTTTTTTCATACAACTTACTGAGTTGTATGAAAAAACCATTAAAAATTTGAAAAATCCAAAATTATACTATAATTATTATTTTTTTAAACGAAAATTTGATAGATCTTCTTGATCGTCACCCACGAGTCTGCTTGCAAAGTTTCAGCTCGATTGGATCACGGGAAAAGGGTTAAAAATTGATGCAAAGTTTTTTCGTCAGACAAGCAAGCAATCAGACGCCACGAGTTAAAAGAAAGGGAGTAATAAACTTAGTTTTCACTACTTTTGTATTGAAAAATATCAATATGTTTCAGAGTCCATGGCCCCTTCGTCAGGATACAATTGTATACTAAATAATAATTGTAAAGTGAGATGAATTATAAACGGTTCACAGAGCTGAAACTATTTATGTATGAAAATATATATGGAAGTCTTTATTGGATGTCCGTAGGACCTTTATTGGACCTATCTTTTGACTGGTTAAGTGGTCACTTCACACAACGCAAAGTTCACAAATTCCACTCGAAAACAACCAGATATCTTTAAAAATTTGTGTGTTGTACCTATATGTTAATATATGTCGAGGGTAGAAAGCCAAAAGGGTGTTAGTGATTATTTCAAATTTTACACGAGAGCAAAATAATGTTTTATCAATATGATTTTGTCAATATTTATTTTATGACTAAATGATTTCCATACGTGCTATGGTTTAACAAATATGGAAATATTTTAATAATAAAATAAACATTGGCAAAATCATATTGACAGAACTTTATTTCGCTTTCGGATAAAGTTCAAAATATCGCAAACACCCTTTTGGCTTTCTACCCTCGATATGTAATTTATTTTACATATTTGATACAACCATGCCATCACCATATATGGTGAAAAATTTATTATTTATGAAAAACTATATAGAGATGTCACCGCTGGTAAATAAGACTTCTATATTTTTTGACTAGAGTATGAAGCAAAATTCTTTTTATGTATATATGATTTTCATCCTTTTATATATTTCTTCTTTATTATTCTTTATATAAATTCTTTAGTGTAATAAAGGAGTACATTCCTTTTTGTGTTTCTAGAAGGGGTATATTAACGCATGTATTAATCATATATAAAAGTGTAGGGCTGTCAGTCAAGTTGTTTAGTATTTTGAAGAGAATAAAAAATCAGATATTTTGAGTCTGTTTGATAAGGTTTGGGCTAAATCTAAGATCGTGGCCATTATAATCCATTCTCCAAAGAGCACGTATCCACGATAGTGTTCTGATTTCAAAATAAAACACAACTGACGCTCATACATTTCATCATACATTTTGACGTTAGAGGGTAAATATCTGAGGACAAAATGTAAATCATAGACGAGATTTACATGACGAGAATTTTATTTATGGACAATATGAAATGTTTACGCGAATAAAAAAAAAGAAAACTTATTGTATTTTTCTAATAGGCTTTCAAAGAGGCGTGCAGTGAGAACAAGAATCATAACTTTTTCCTAAGCATATATTTTTAAAATAAACCGAAATAAGAGACATATTTTGTAATATTCATATCCTAATTAATATATTATTCAGATTTTAATATTTCATATTATTCTGCCAGATTTTTTCGATTTTTCGATTTTTTTTTCCAATTATATATTTAAATAAAAGTCATATATCTTGTTGTCACTGCACACTCCTGGGTTTTCATAACTATAATACTTTCTGTTGTCTACGGTGGTAATCAATATTTGGTGTGGCCATGAATAAAATGAAATTATTATTTCACAATATTTTTTGATTATGGCTTTCACTTTGTTTTTAGTATCTCTGTTCTATGGTCCTTAAAGTGACTCATATATCAAAATGTATGGTGAAATTTTCGAAACTCTAAAGTGTAATTAATAACTTATCTAACACTTATTTAAGCGTCAATTCTGTCAAATCTTGAAATTAGTACACTCAAGTATATTGAGGACACTTGTGATGGTCGACATAGAGATAGATTTAATAAATTTAGATAATCTTAAAATAATAATATTCAAAAAAGTCAAGTATGGACATCAAAAATATATTTCTTCTGTTTGGAATCGTTTAAAAGTAAAAGCCTGATACATTTCTTCTCAAGATTCTATGTATTACAAGAGGCTAACAAAATATTGAATATTCAGCTATACAAGTAATATTTCTTAGATCTTTATTATACCATAGATATAATTCTGTGTTAAATTAATATTGTTTGCCAATCCTAATAGACTCGACCTTGTGTGTAGGTGCGAACGAGCATTTATTATTTATGAAACGGAACAGCAAGTCTCGCGTGTAGCGAGTGCTTTACTCTTATTTTAACGAAACGGACCAATCCCAGGCACGCGTTACCTTTCGACGGGTTGAGCCGGAGGCGACCGTCCTGATGACTGAATCCGGCCAATGGCGAGCGCCGGCGGTGAGGTCATCGCGCATAGGATGAGTCACTGCACTAGCGTGGATTTCGGGGATATGGTGCAATCGAGACTATAAAAGGAGCGAACACGATATACTCAGCCCTTCAGTTCGAGACCAGACTTGCGAGCGGGAGCGCTGCCCGACAGACTACCGACGGAGCCCTGAGTTCCAGAACATCATTTGCGGACGGAGTTGCTGCCCGGACGTATGGAGGAATCTACCATTCATCAGTACCAGAGAGGATCATACCGCCACTGTGTAACAGCTAAGGAACATATTTATATTATCTATTACGGTTAATTATTTTCACTATCGAAATGTATTTATTTTGGGAATATTTGAGTTCGGAATAATTGTGTAATTAAATATCACGATTGCTTGTGTGATATTGGTTCAAATCGTACGAGAATTCCTTCCAAACGGATGTATTTTTATGCAAAGCGAATTTCATACCGGTTATGCTGAAAATTGAATACACGGAGTTCTATATGAATTACTTAGTAGCATTATAATAATTACTGTATTGCGTAGGTATTGCGCAATCATTACACTCGGTCTACAACTAACTCTTTATGAATCGAGTACCTCGGTATATTCAGCTTAATAAGCGGCTTCAGAATGACGAGTAAAGGACAGAATGGGGAGATCTAACTAAAGATTGGGGATATCTGGTTTGTGTTAGCCTAGCTGGCTGAGGGGTGGATGATTGCCGGCACTTGGGCGTGGAACCCGCACAAGCCCCTGCAGGGCCCCTTAAAGGCGGGGTCCTCCTTGTTGCTCGGGGTCGTCAATAAACCGACCACCTAACCTCATCTGGCGCAAACTACTTAAACCAACAAAAAGGTTCCCTTTGTCTTTGGAAGGATTTCCATGCTTGAATGCTGTAAAACCTTGATAGAAAACGTTAACTTCTATTTCGTCCTCTGTAAGAAAGACAGGGCCAGAATAAATATAAAAATCATTCACTCATATGGAATAGCTGGGATATTATAAATATGTTACTAACACTCTAACATTTGTCCAAAGTAAATGTTGCAAGATGCAGAATCGTGGGACGCCGCTCTGAAAAGGCATAATGAGATTGCACAATAATTTGTAACATCGCTGACTATGCCCGCAAAGGAGGCTAATGTCGTCATCAATTCGTACCAAAAGAGTACATGATTCTTCAAACACCGGCCTAAAAGAAAGGCGCCTCAAGACAACACACATCATCAGAAACTCGTACCAAAAGAGTACGGCCTTCTCAATTATAAGCCTAAAAGAGGGGCGTCACGGGATCACATCTCGTAAAGAAGAGATAGAGTCTCGGGATGCAGTAAGTTCCGGAGGAACAAGGGGGGCCGTTTAGTCACTTAGGAAGTCGGCCACCGGGTTTAGGCGGGCGCGGAGCCTCAACCCCTCTCAGCAGAGATGCTGAGGGTTTAAAAAACCAAAACTTAGCATTCAAAGAAACTATTATTTCATATAAACTCACGGGCTGTTGTAGAATCCTTTCGAACAAACCATCCCCGAGACCTTATCTATTTATTCATAAAGAAGTTTCACTTCAAAAAATGTGGTATTTCGTAGATAGCAAATATATGTATTATTTTCCCACGGAATTAATATGAACAGGTTCATGCACGTCTAGAACGAAACCATTCAAGGTAAGAATTTGCTAATACAAAGTGTTTATAATTATTAATTTCAGTGTTATTTAATATGTGTGAATTTTTCCCTTTGCGCCGTTCGAACGATTTTACTGGTTTGTCTCAAATCGAAAATGTTTTATTTCTAATACACGAATTCTTCTGGTGAACGTATTTTATTGTAACATAAATGTATAGATTATTAGGTTCGTTAGATGTTTTTATTACGTAATATTATGCAATTGTTTCCACACTGCTCCTATAAAAGAATTTGAAGTTATTACGATACACAACGGGGTCCTTCATCCATTAGACGAATCATGTGCCAATTCAACGACGTATTACGAATAGTATATATTGTATTTATCGAGATTTAGTCGCATTTATTATTTCTAGTGAGGTTTTTAGTATTGGTTCCAGGCGCCATTATGAGGCGGAAATAGTTCATATTCATAGCCCGACTGCAATAGGTATTTTTGTCGCGTAAGAGGTAGCACTTTTAGGAATATAACTGTGTTTTATGTTTCGTCCCTGACGGACAGGATGGTATAGCTGTGGCTATTTAGGTAATATACTTAGTAAATGCAAAGGGCAGTAGGTATTATCGATTTCGTCTGAGAACCCAAGATGTTAGTTAATATCTTTAGTTAATATTGCATTCAAAAGCGCAATTTTCACATAAAAAATATATTTTTCAGTTAATAATTATTTTCAGTAAATGTATAGTTAGCACTGGCAGAGCATTAATATTGTATAGAATACATTATTTTTAATATTTCATAGAAGGTATAATATTTTATTCCGCGATCCTTTTATAGTTACAGCGTATCTGTCGACCTCAGCCGTTGCCACCCGCGCCATACAACTATTTTCGCTAACATCATACGGCAAATGACTTTATTCATTGCAATGAAATGTATTATATTATTTAATATTATTTTCCACGACGTATTTTTGACGGGTCACCCCATAGGATTCATCACATTGTTAGCCGCGGCCAGGAGTTGGCAAATCAATGAACATAATAGCTAAAATTAAATATCAACTCGCGGCGATTAAGCAACGGCCTTTTAAATAAATTATTAATACAAAATTCATCGTTAATACGTTAGGAAGACCCCCTATCTACCTGGATCATCACACACTTATTCTTAAAGAGATTGATTATTATGGCCATATTCTTGGATTACGCCAAAGTAAGTTAGTGTATCGCAAATTACAAACATAACCTGAATAATTTTGTATATTCTATTTGATCCATGTAAAGTTAGTTAAACAAAATACATAAAATACACCCACACGCCCGCACATTTCGCAGTACGGTAATCCACTTTATATAAATATTGTGTCACGATCCCTAAAATTGAGGTATGCTATGCATGCTTTCATTAGTTGACTGCCTTTATATGTGCAAATAGTTTGCGCTAGTTCCCCTTACTTGAACCTGTTCAAAATTGAATATTTATTTTTTTAATTCCTAAGTTGATAAAGCCTATAATTGTACATTTTCGATTACAGCTATTCAAACGTGACGAAAGGGAAAAAATAATTAAAGCAGAGTGTTAGATAAATTTGTATAAACCACTACCAGATTTTAGGTCTACCGGTTTCGATACGGACCCGTCTCTTCGTCAGGACCAACACTACACTGTATACCACAACCATAGTATTGTTAACTTTTCACCAATATTTATTACATTCGTGTTAATCTGTCAAGGACAAGCATGCACTAACTAGCCTACAGAACTATCAGGAATCTACGAGGGAGAGAGAGTGAGAGGGGGCGGGGTCGAAAGTGGGCGTTACCAAATCTTTTGTGAAAGTTTAATTGAACAAAGGACTATATGGAAAATTGATTTGGTTATTTATTAGAGCTGCTTTATTATTCACCGCTTCCCTAAAGTAAAAAAATTCTAAATTATTTAATTTTAAAACTTATTGGTATTTAATATTTTCACCCCTATTTTTTAGTCAAATATTATGATTATAATTATTTTCTATGAGGTGGTTTGCAAATTCAGAAAAATCGTTGTTATTAAAAAATAATTAATAGAAATAACAAGTTAGTACAGTAAATATGTCAATGTCGGTTACTTTAGTAATAGATATGTCGCAATCTTTGCATTAGCTAAGTAAATATTATTTTTTCAAAATAATTACTTAAAATAATTAGTAAGACCAGTTTTGATTGCGTTAATGAATGCAACTTAGCGTTACGTATGGACACCCTGATTTCCCTCGAGTCCGGTCACCCCTCAACTGTCTTGGCGGCATTATTTGCTCAAGTTGTTCCACAAACATGGAACAAACGGCCTAATCCCGGCTCTAACAAGGGCCCCCTCGGGGGGTCGGGAGGGTCGGGGGAGGAAAAGAGGGGAGGCGAAGTGTGGAAGGTTCCGGAAGTTTAGAAGAGGGGGCGTAGTCAAATAAAGATGAAACCAGAAGCCTTTTTTGCGTAACGGTATCCAAGACGATGGCTTTTAGGGTTGCGTTCCTCACCAAAATGTCTGGTGTAACCTAACTCAGATAGCGTATTGGCTCAACGGATTTTCCTTATAGCTATCTTCACATATTTTAACACTGCTTTGTCGTGTTGTAAAGCGATTTTGAAAATCAACTCTGTTTGTCGATAACAAATACAAATGATAAAAAAATACGCAATCTCACTTTAGATATTATTGAAATCGAGAAAGAGCACTACACTAAGATAAGGGTGTCTCCCTTAACCAGCGATAGAGGTATTAACATTATCGATTCATCTTGGTTTACTAGATAGGAAGAAGGAAAAAGCAAAGCATGTGAACTTCTTACTAAAAATAAAATACGTAAAATATGTTCCTCGGGTTCCTAGAGTGCAAAAAAGCATAATTTGGATAATACGAAATCATATCGTGGTCAAGAAATGGGGTGACTAAAATGAGTCCCATTTTAGATTATTTATAAAGTTACGTAATATAACAAAAAAGAAAAACAACAGTTATCCTTCCAGATCGATATTTAAAATTAAATTAAAAACTTTATTCATTTTTTTAATGAATATTAATAAAATATACAGAAATAAGTAAATATATTACACAAACTTGGTATTAACCCCATTTATTATTTTTAATATCTACGGGTTTCGATACGTCTGTATCTTCGTCTGGATGGTGTAGCGGTATCGGAAAACTAGATACTAAAAACTATTAATGTGATTTATATGTACAACACAATTTTTTAAATAATTATTTCAAACCATACAGTTATTAACGTTATTTCTTTTCAAATATTGGGAGATAAATTTTAAAAAAAGGATTTTTTGTATGTATATAAAAATAATAGGCATAAATCATCTAAAATATGAATCTGATTGTCAGAGGTTAGTTAAAATATAGGTTTTTACGAAAGGACTGATACTGTGAATAAATACGAAAATCTACCATATTTTTAAAGAGAATAAATACGAATTTGATCCTTTTCAATCTGATCGATTTAATACACCCACTAGAATAAATAAAAGAGTTGCTGTTTGTGAATTAAAGCCTTTAAAATATTCTTAATGCTGCGGCAATATAAATATAGGCTTAATTCAGATTCAAATAATTAATAATGTTCGGTGTCAACCCTTTATCGTTTTTTGAACGAAGAGACCGGTTAGCCCCGCCGTCAAACGAATCAAATCAATTTATCAGGGTGGAATTATGCTAAAACGTTTGACAGCTCAGAAAGGGATTGTAATTCTGTCAGATTAAACCTGAGCTATCCATTTAAAATGTTGTTTTCTTCTGCTCGGAAGGTAAAAGGGGATTTCACAAATTGTATTTGGCCCGTGAACGGGTGCAGACTTATTACCGAACAAAAGACCCGCGATCGAATCCTGCTAATGGAAGTCCACAGGAGACATTCAAACCGATCAACTGCTACTAATATCATTTAATTTACTATCAATACCTTTTCTTATTTCCAACTCGTATACATGTTCGATCGAAGAAGACAGGCCGAGAAAGCGATTGAAAGGAAGGTGACTGCAAGAAATAAGGTGAAAGGTCCTTTGAATGCAATAATTTATAATTGTAACAGGTTAACTGAGGTAAGGTACACGATGGAATTCTGGTACCGACACTGATATATGGATGTAACCCAGGTATGGAATCCAGGCTATACAGTACGTAAGAGCAGAATTGAAAGCATCCAAGATAGATTTTTAACTTTCATTCGTTTCGATCTCATGTTAGCAATGAAGATGCTGAAAAATACTTTAACTTTCCGTAGAAATATAGTTGACTTTGTAATGTTATTTAAAATCGCACACAACTTAGTTGATATTACAGATCTCCTTCAACGTGCATCGTTCCACATTCCAAATCGTAACAGCAGACAGTCACTTACTAGGTACTTTTCATCTCCCTCTTTGCAAGACCAACTCTAAACATAACTCATTCATCTATAGATCCACAAACTCATTTAACGTAAATTACAATTACATAGACATTTTTAACTCTACTACTAACTATTTTGGACACTAAACGAAAATTAACTTTACAACCGCACCCCAACTAGTTGACTTAATTTATATTACCATATACTCACATACTTTTTCTTTATACTCATCCTACATCCCGCTCCGCCCTTCCCACTTCTTGTCAATATATATAATGAAACTGTAAATAATTGTCATAATGTCACACTTTGCTAATATCTTTAATAATTAATCAGTGGAAAGTATATAATTGGCATACGTTACTATTTTTTATCTCTTGTATGTTAATTTAAGATTTGCAGTTTACTTTTCCTAAAATAAATAAGTAAATAAAGTAAAGCTTTGAGCTGGCAGAAGAGGAATGAAAATAAACTAAATACAGTGGAAATGAGGTCACTTAGACGTATGTGCTGCAAATATATTTCTGATCAAGTGAAGAATGAACGAATTAGTAAAGAATATAAACGCTATGATATGAACCAGCATTTATATACACTTTGTTTATCATTTCTTCTAGAATTATATTATATTAATTTAAATTAACTAAAAACTTTGTATAAACTACTTGAAGTAACTTTTCTTCTACCGGTTTTAATAACACTACACCATTGTCGGGACAGACGCATACTAATTGACTATGCGTCTGGCTTGGCGAAGATACAGTGGTATTGAAACCGGTAGACGTTAAGTTACTCCAACCAGTTCATACAAAGTTTTCCGTTAATTAAAATTCATACGCTCAAACACAAAGTTAATGCTATAAACGTATAAAATTATTATATTATATGTTATTTTTTGGCCAAATTGAAGAATTTTTAGAGTACTGAGACTTGTTTTGACAGAATTATTTATGGTAGCTCGATTTGATTTCTTGCAAGCTTCAATTTGGTTCAGCGTTTTTCAATGAAATTAATATTAACAAAAATCCAATTCTAATGCAAGTATCTGGTATATTAGAAGGGTCGCGGTGGTGAGGTACGAAATTACTTAAAAAGGATTTTTAAATTGTAATTATAATATAGAAAGTCATTGGGCATTAACTTAACTGGAACGTTATTATGTTTTTTTTTATATATTTATTATTATTATGTTTTTTTTTAATATTTATTACATTAAACATATGCCAAACTGCACAGCAGTTTTACAGCACATTAATTAAATTCTTTGGAATATTTCTCGATAATGCTGAATTTTTCACGAATATGCCAACGTGCACTCGTTTATGCTGATTGGTTGATTTAGATGTCCATATAAATTTTTTTTGCATCATAAATTAACTGTAAAATTAATATGTACATCATAAGTATAGAAGAATATGAAATATAGTAACCAAAATGAGTGAATAAATATTATAATATGTAGGTACACCTCAAAATGTAATAAATTTTACATTCTTGTTTTTTACACTCTATAAAATGCTTATTATGCACGTCGTTTGTTTATATCGCTAGGTTCGCACTAGAAAACTTCGCACGTAGACACCCCATTTGCGCAGTTTGGTCGTGGTATTGTCCGCTATCTGTTTCGCTTTCTATGGCTTCGCTTCTGTTTAAACAGAAACCAACGCAACCAACCTGTCGCGCACGCTCTGCGCATTTATATAAAATCTTGGACTTCTGAAAGTTTCACGAATATAGTCGCGTTTTTTCGATTTCCAGTACATTCCAACAATCTTCTAGATCCTTCGGAATTTTTTTATTATGTGTAGTTTTTCTCGATTTAAGAATCTCGTGACGATATAAATTCTATCATGGGAACGCGGTGGTAGAATCTTTCACTTATCTGGGACACTGCATAGTCGTTTTATAGAATATTCGTACGTTTTTAATACTCTGTTAGCTTATTTCTTATGAATTATCACACTGACCGGTAGGTACCTATCCTCGTACTTTATTTTGCTGATCGATATAATGCGCACCTCATCGCTGTTGATTTCACTTCTATGGTCTCGTTTCACTTATCAAAACAACCGTGTGTCGCAGTGGTGTCGGTGCCGTTTTATATACAGTTTTCGATTTCTATAAGTTTCGCGAATTTAGTGGCATTTTCACCGTTGATTCTACACCCTTCTAGTAATTTCCAAGTTGTTATAACAGTTCCAAGTGTAGGAAAATCCTCAATTATGTGTTATTTTACCCGTTCCTACAGTCTCGTAATATTTTAGTAACATAATAAAATAATAATTAAATTCTTGTCGTGACCGCGTCATCAAAAGATATTTCTATATACTTGATACGTTTTATTCGAGCAGACCATTCCGAATTGCTCGGTTCCTTCAGACGGCTTTAAATTAAATTTGCAACACTAGTAAATTTGAATATAATGCCGAGTGCACATTCGGGCGGACAGGCGGAAAGACGCAGCGTGCAAAATTATGCTTCTCGGCGGCGTGCGTTCATAAATCACCGACCTTTTAATTACCCCCACCGCGCTTTGATGTATCGCTGCCGGGCCGGCCAATGAAAAAATGGCTTCAGGCGACAGCGATTATTACGCTTCATCTCACTCAATTATTTCTACGCGGGAAAGAAAATACTGTACGAGCAGAAGAACGAAGCTAAAACAGAATAGGTGTGGGGCCTCCCTTGTTACGGAAGAAAACATTTAACAAATTCATTGTTTCGAAGGTAAGTTTATCGAACTCCAATTTCACACATGTGGAAATAAAAACACTTGCTTTCAAGTTCTACATTTTTTATTTTTTGAGACGCGTTTCGCCTTATGAGGGCATTATCACTCTAAATATTTTACATTCAACAACTTGTATTTATATGTTTTTATATGTATTTTTGTCTAAGATTCAATTCTGTTCAAACACCAATGAAAGGTTATACATATAAGGAAGAGGACAGCTATACAATTTTATATAAATGTGATAGAGACAGCATTATTATTGGTGACAATTATATTTGTGACATATTTCAAATGCTGGGATTCCAAGTGATGCTTTTCTGAGTCATTGATTTGATCATAAAATCACCAAAGCAAATTTTTTTTTACTTATATTCTAATTTCATTACAATGTTAACAAGAAATAGGTATATTATAGAGAGAGGTGTGAACGATAATCCTGAAATTCTTATGTGATTGTTACTTTAGAAAGTTCGGCATAGATTGTTTCACATTCCAATATACAGGACCAACCTGCCAATGGTTATGCCTGCTACGCTGAACAATATCATTTTGGACATTGATTTATTCCATATCTGTGAGAGGGTTTTCAGAAGTAGGATTCTCCTACACCTTTGATATGAATCACGATATGAATCATTGTACATATTTTAAACAATATTTTTATACGTAGATATGTTCTAAGAATACAGTTACTGGATTTTGTCCCCAGAGGGATGATTAATGAATTAATGTTAAATTAAATTTTTTAATTAATTTAATATTAAATTAATTAATCAAGACTGCATTAATTGTTTTTGGATATTGCTTTTATACCCCACATATAATATTCGTTGCACTATTTTAAGATTAATAAATTTAAAAATACATCAATTAGTGACACTAGTGTACAATTTGAACGCACTGTAGGAATGTATTGGTGTGGGTTGGAAATTCGTGATTCACGGGTGTGATGAGACAATCGTGAGTGGTTTGAAGAAAAAATTCTTATTGTAACGTGTCATGAATTCCTGGTGTTCTGTCATCAAACTGTTAATGCTCTCTACAACAAATAAATAAAATGTACCCGAGAGAGTAAATATTTTTTATTACGATTTTGATTTGGCAGTTAGGCACCGTAAATAACAATTTGTTCGCAAGAAATGGAGTGGTATCCATTATCATGCGAGCGCTTTCAGAATTAACGAAGTTGAACAAATACGCATTACTTTTTACAACTCACTTGTTAGGAAAAAATAAATAAATACAAATCGGTATTAATACTGTGCGAATTTAAGTACTTTTTCTTTTTTTTCTAGTGCTTGTCCTGTGATCGAACATGTTGGCGATCTCTTTTCCATTTGTAGAAGTTCCAAATAGTTGGACTGTATATTTTCCGAACCATTGCCAAAGATTATTTTCGATTTAATAATTTTGAAAAACGTTGTTAAAACGTTGTTAAAACGTTGTTAAAACGTTGTTAAAACGTTGTTAAAAACGTAAAGAGGCCACTTCCATCGAGAAATAATGGATGCTTCTTACATAACTTACCATCCTCACAAAAATGCCATACTCTTTCATTCTGGGACATAAATTTTGCCTCGACCACTTTCATGGTTGTTTAAGCCTTCGACAGGGCCACTCTCTAGTATTACGGTAATAAATAAATAAATAAATAAATAAATAAATAAATAAATAAACAAACAAACAAACAAACAAACAAACAAACAAACAAACAAACAAACAAACAAACAAACAAACAAACAAACAAACAAAACAAAGCAAAGCAAAGCAAAGCAAAGCAAAGCAAAGCAAAGCAAAGCAAAGCAAAGCAAAGCAAAGCAAAGCAAAGCAAAGCAAAGCAAAGCAAAGCAAAGCAAAGCAAAGCAAAGCAAAGCAAAGCAAAGCAAAGCAAAGCAAAGCAAAGCTAAAGCTAAACTAAACTAAACTAAACTAAACTAAACTAAACTAAACTAAACTAAACTAAACTAAACTAAACTAAACTAAACTAAACTAAACTAAACTAAACTAAACTAAACTAAACTAAACTAAACTAAACTAAACTAAACTAAACTAAACTAAATAAATAACTTTATTCCAGAATGTGGGAATTATATTCCTGCTTTAATTATGAAAATGTTCAAGCAACCTTGACCTAATATGATAATAATATTAATAATAGTTATGCGACATCTAAGTTTGCACTTCGCTTCCGTTTAATGTCGACACCAATAATCCACACCGCTAGTCTTGTTCCGTGTGACAAATTTCTGTTGCATTTCTATTGCATTCAGAGTACCTACTATTTATTTTTTTCCCCGGTATTTGAAATCATTTTCACTTGCCAACCTAGTAAACATTCCTCCCGTTCACCTCTAAGAATTTGTAATTTACCATTTTATCACACGTAGACCCGAATTCAGACTCAGTACTTAGATGTTTTAAAGGTTAAGGCACACGTTAAAAGTGTTCTGAAAATTACGCTTTAAAGGTGTACCTTTAAATCATCTAAGTATTGACTCTGAATTCTGGCCCTAGGCACTCTTCCTTATTCCTCGAACACCAACAAATTCGATTTATTAACACTAATTAAAAGTTCACTCTTAATACATACATTGATCATCCAAGGCACTACGCAGGGCGGAGCAGCTTCTTTATTGGTTAAAAATATCATATTCTTCTTTAGAGAACGTATTGTAACGAGATAGTGAACCAACTGAATACTGGCAATAAAACAACGGCGTCACGCAATGTAGGGTAAGACATCCGTGACCATTACACAGGTTCAGTCATCGATGACCGCATTCCCTCGAAGATAATACATTCCATTATGCATTAAAACAAAGCTTTGGAATCGTCTAGTACGCTCTAGAACAAATCGCTTGAAGGAAATTATTTATAAAAGACATCACGCAACGCGGGGTCAAGCAATACATTCGTGACAGTAACAAGTGCAACATCTCAGCGTTAGAACCAGCGCGACCAGTAATTCGTGATATAATATTACAACGGTGATATTACAACACGCGATATTAGAAACAATCGATCACATTGTGACCAGACCAGTGAATAAATAAAGGAATACCGGGGTGAGAAGTCTTTCTACGAAAGAATATTGAACGTAGTTAGCTAGAATGTGATCAAAGCGGTAGGAACAGCGTTAATTAGTGCAACTTAAGGAACATTACAATAATAAGTGTGTGAAATATTCTGAAGACATTCAGTGACTGTAAAATTAAGAACGGTTCTACAATTTAACTCGTGTCCGGTGACTTTCCTTTGGTAACAAATCAAACTATATTAATTTCTAGCGCTTTCATTTGTCTCCCAAAGCCACGTCCCGTGACAGTATATTTTATGACTTTCGGGAATCTTCCGGGAATGCGGGTTCGAGTCCCGGTGAATGTATTTTTCATTACATAGATTTTGTTTGTATATCTATTTTTATTTTATATCCAAATATTATTAATTATCATCAATAATATAAAAACATGATTTATACGCACAATTTAATCATTTTTTATTCTTTAGGACAGCGCAATCTCAATAAAAGTATTTACATTGCTTAACAATATGCCTGATACGCTTCATGACTATCAAAAACTTTTATACAAAAAAAAATTGTGTCTCAAATGACGAATAGGAATTTGAAATTTATCGATAAAAGTAATTCAGGGTAAAGTTCTCAAGAAATGTATACAAATCCTGTTATCGCCGGAAACAATCCGATTATTTATTGAATTGCCCACTTACGCTGTCATTTCGCATTTATTTTGATTGTAAATAATAATTTTCTTAATTTATTTAAACACATTATCATTTTACTCAGAACACGGGACATTTTTCGAAAACTTCTGTCACGTTGATGTGACATTTTAAAAGTGATAAAAGAAAAAATATGAATTTTGTTTCACAAGAGAACATTAAAAATCAACAGTCGCAGTTGCGAAGCAGGTTGTTTCTGCAAATTTATTAGTCAATTCAGCTTCGAAATTAAAATATTTCTCGATTTCTTTTACAATAAATTGCATTGTATATTGTTTAAGCTTGCTTGTATTCTTTTTTGTGTATTGTTTGAAATTAACAAAAAACCGTAATTTTTTTCTCCTGTTCGTTGCTAATTACTTACTTACAGACCTGTTTTGTGACGTGGCGAGCTATTATAAGAAGGTATTATTACTATATAAATAAATTCATCTATATATATACCTAGATACACTTAGGTAATCAATATAACTCTGTTGACATATTTAATGCTCGTAACCTCCACACATATAAAAAAAATCTACCCATCTTCTTATAATTTGCCTACAAATTTTTTGTTTGATATTAATATTATTAACGTTGATGATATTCTTTCATATTTTCATCATTTACATCTTATGTACTTGGATTTATGTTTACTTTATCAGATTTGTAGTGACATGTGACATTTTTCTGCTTATTATTTTGCCTAATACTATCAGAATTGACAGCTGTTATATATACCTGAAACTATGCGGAGCATTGGTTTGTATGTCCCATAAACAAGAACCTGAGACAGCATCAGTATAGATTGTTTCACATTCCAATATACAGTACCAACCTGCCGATGGGTATGCCTGTTGGAAAAGCCATCGCTATGCTGAACAATATCACTTTGGACATTGATATATCCATATCTCTGAGGGGGTTTTCGAAGCAGGATTCTCCTAAACCTTTGATATGAATCTTTTTACATATTTTAACAATATTTTTATACGTAGAGATATGTTCTAATAACACAGCTACTCGATTTTGTCCCCCGAGGGATGATTAATTAAGATAAATTATAGAAGTCTCACAGGAACGAAGCTATGAATATGAAAAAGTGTGCGGAAGTCTTCGTATACGATGTCCCAGGTCTTACAATCTGTATGATCTGGTTTAAGGGATCACTCTACACAATACTACGTTCACCAGTTCCATTACACATTATCAAATTTTGAAAGTTCTGTATACTTCAAATCGCAGATTTGAATGATATATATTTGATAAATGACGACATCAAAATAGTTCCCGTTTGTATGTCGCTCATACTTTCAAGTCATGTTCGCGTATTTTTTAATAAATTAATCATATAATCAATCACCTTGTACATGACTGTCGTCATTTGACTGAATGTGAAAAATATTGTTATCGTGACTTTCTACTTTTTAAATAATTTAATTAACGTACTTATATACCGTATATGAGAAAATACTACGTAATTTTGAAAATATCATTTTACTAGTAGTTTATGCTAGGCTCTCATGTTTGTAGGTGATTTCTGTACAACTTATATGCGATCTTATTTTACAAGTATAACGTTTTGAGTTAACTTAAAAGTTTTTTAATTGTGATGTAAATTCATTAATTCATTCATTAGAGGTGAACTAAGTTTGGTGTTTATTTTACATCATTTTTCTTAATAAAAATTCCAGGAATTGCCAAAATATGCATCTCTCGTAATTTTAATTATATTTATTAATTAATATGCGAGATGTTTTTAAAACCCAAGATAATTTATGCAATGACTAAAGATATTTTTTGAACCATGTGAGTATTTTTTATTTGCGGTATGTTATCAGTTATCACTGACCCAAACCATTTAATAATATTTAATATACGTAAATAAATTATATTTTAGATAGCCAGGTCTTTGTATAAAAACATTTAAGAAATGTGAAAAATTTTAATGAAGAACACGTTACAAAATTTAGAAGCGCATTTTTTGTTTGAATATTTTTCCTTTCCGGTATCAGGAGCGCATGAAAATTAGGTAGTAACCATACGAGGGCCCCTACCAAACGCAAGCCGGACCTTTACGCTTGATAATATACTCGGAATGCAATGTGAAGGCTCCAAGAAAAAAACATATTTTCTGTGTCATATAAATATATTTTTTACACTTTTTAACAATCGCTTTGTTGCGAATGGCTCGGATGCTTACCGAGTTATTTTCCCCGCGTGGTCGTATTCGTGTATGAGATTATGAAATTCGAGTAATTTTTCCGCATGGCGTATCTCGAAATGCGCCGACGGAAACTGCACGCCTGTGGTAGGTTGATATTATGTGGGTATTTGTGTAGGTAGCGGGTGGGGCAAAATCAACGGCCATATTGAAAAGAGCTATTTTTATATATTTTTGCTTTATCCTCATAATTAGACATTAATTGATACATACCGTAGCAAAATCATTAAACTGTCAAAAACGTATTCGCTTAAAATTTGTGTTCCAGTAATATAAATAATGTATTGTTGACCATTTTGAATCGAGTATCAATCATAAAAATGCTTAATTCATAAGCTGATGAATGATTGGTTATTGAATTGAAAATTAGAATTTTTTATTGAATTACTATTTGAGGTGTTTAATTGAAATGCCAAAAAGAAGCTTCTTGTACAGATTTCTGTATTTCGTGTTATTGTTGAAGTTTATTAAGAAAGTTTTTGTGTGTTATCATGCCAAAAACGATTAAAATGTATATTCGAGAAATTGTTATTTTTTTTTTTGAGAGAAATACCGAGAAATTAATTTTCAAAACTAAAGACACATTCATTCATTCGACATTCAATGCGGCTGTCAAAGTTGTATAGATTCGAATCATTTGAATACGGAACAGTTTTAGGACGAAAGTTGATAACACATAAAAGTGGTAGATACTTAAACTTTTTTTTTAATGCTCATATTTTTGTTTGCACCAATTATTTTTAATATTATATAAACTCGACTCGAAATAGACAATGATCAGGGTAGAATTTTACAAATCAATATTTTATCTTTATTTTAACTTATACCGCGCCTACATGAAGTACATAAACCATTTTTTTTTAAATATTGTTGTCTGACGATTGTTGAAAAGCTGAAACCTGTCAAAAATGACCATACTTTTACTCCTTGGTTCCTAAAGATTTAGTTTTAACGCAAAAACCCTTTTTTCTTGTTTTCCTTCTTTTTTTCCCATCTTTTTTTAATAAATAAATCTTTAAAAACCGGCAAGTAAAAGTACCGTCATTTTTGACGCGTTACGATCCAGTAAATTAATGTAAAATTGTAAACAATAAAATCCGGGAAAGTTAATTTTGCCCCACTCTGTAGGTAGGTTTGAATCAGTATTAAGTTGGTTTATGGCGAAAGTCGGCTAGCTAATAAAACATAAAAATTTAAAACTGACTCAAAGGTTACAAAGTCCGTTTGTGTGTACCGTCAAGTAAATATTTTTGTTCCTCTGCAAGTCCAGATCAAAGATTAAACCAAGTTTTTGAATATTATTTATTTTATACCAAGATCAGAATGTACTAGACCTCAATTATGAATTTTAATAATGTTTTGAATAATGAGGCTAGACTTATTGAGGGCTCTCTGAGAGATATAATGAAATCTTGTAGTAGTTCTAGGTCTGAGAAATTTTTCCGGACCTGTAAAAGTATTTTTATACATTAAAGTGTATTATTGATCATAGCGAATGAGATGTCAAAATGGAGAGAGTTTTGATTGTTCTCAAAATAATTGTCACTGTCGTCATTTAAGTTTTAATTACAATACTAAAGGAATCAGCTTTAACTGTATTATAATATTACTGTACTTCACTTTATTTATACATACTCGAGTTTCGAGAGCAGCGGGTGAAATATTAAATTAAGTGTCTTCAAATATAGAAAACATTTCTTGGGTGGAAATACGTATAATTAATTTTGTACTGACAAAATGAGCCGGAGCTACTGGTGTAAGTTACTGTTACTGGTAGTTCAAGTCACCACTGGAAGGGTGATTGTAACGGAAATATTATGAGAAGAGGAGAAGAGTGTGTTAATATAATATTGTTACGAAAATTAATACGAGAGTTTAGAAGAATTGAAAAAATTAACAATACTCCAAAATAAAGCATTAAGAATAATACTAAAATGAAATCCATACACAAGAATCAAAATGATGTTAGAAAGCTTACAGATAATGACATTTAGACAAATAATTAAATTAACATTTAGACAAATACTTATATTTGTATATAAAATTATTCATGGATATAACAATACCTTTGAATTATTAAGAAAAAAAAATCAACTGTACAAGAAGAAAAGATGAAATAAGATTACCTTTCCGAAAAAAAAATATCGCACACTTCTACGATATACAGTGGAATAAAATTATATATGAAACTATCAGGGGATATTAGGGATGAAAACAATTTAACGACTTTTAAGAAAAAATTAAAAATTACATACTTATTTTTGATTAAAAATTGAAGAGTTTAAGAATAAAAAAAATTAATAAAATATTTGTAAGCTTTCAAAATTATTAATTTTCTACCTTTAAGCGCGACAGCACGGGTGAGTTTAAAAGTACTTTAATCAAAATAATGATTACAATCCATGACGTGGCTTTCGAATTCAGAGATTACCAGAAATAATAAAATAAAATCTTAATTGCCATCGAGTATTATCGCCGCTGTGATGTGTAACAATAATATAGGGATTTATGGTATTTTTAATAAGTAACAAATTAATTGTATCGTGCAATATTAAATACAATATTTTATTTTTGGTACATCTGCACAGAATAATAATTAATTGTTTTTATATAGGAAAAACGTGTAGAAATTTTGATTTTAAAGTTGAGGAATACTTAAGGTGTTTAAGTAGCAATAATTTTTCCAAATTTTCTAATAACCTTCTGGAAATGATTTTTTTTTGATCATGATGATAATAAGGTCTTCCAAGATTTGACGTACAAATAGGGTTACAGTTGGATAAATTTAATATTTTTGGAAATAAGAAATAGTATGAATAGTAAATTCAATATTATAAATAACCAGATCCTTTTTGCAAATATTTTTCTTTTAAATTTGTTTCCATATTAGTACTTTATTATTTATTCGTAGCCTATATATATTTATTTTTATTTTTTAAAGGTTTATTCATTGATTTTAAATTTCTACTACACTTTGTATCCTGGTAAAGGACCATTGGCTCATGTTAATATTTTTAACAGATTAGTTATGTAAACAAAGTATATTCTTATGATTAATTATGAATATATGAGTTAATAAGGACTCGAAGGTCTGAGACGATCTAAACATTAAACCACTTCTACTCTTCAAAGAAAAATCACAACTGAGGTGGCTTGGGCACGTACTAAGAATGTCTGATGACCGAATTCCTAGGAAAATACTGAGTGCGATTCCTGAGAGTAGACGTCTAGTGGGTCGTCCCAGACACATTTGGATGAGGCAACTCCAGAGGATGGGACTACAATGGACGGAGGTCGCACAATCAGCGCAAGACAGCGAAGAGCAAGAGATGAGATGAGAGATATTTAATAAGGCAAAACAAAATACGAAACGGTTCAATATAAACAGTAACTGCAAATTTTAAATTGTGATTATGAATTTCAATCAAATTTGTAACGTAGTTTGTTTATATAATCACTTAAATGCACTTTATTTACTATAGTTACGAGTTTTATGGACTAATGTTCCATGTATATTTGATCTGGATTCTGTAATGGGATCCGAAACATTGGCTTCGATGGCATGACAAGAGACGACGTGTACCCATAAGTAATCAATTATTTTTGGTGTGGAATGTTTGCTTCAGTCAAGCTCAGTAAAGTGAACGTGTAAAGACGTGTTTTATACGCAATATTATAATCCGTGGTCTTGTGACTTGTGACAATTAAATTTTTTTTTTTATTACTCTGTTGTAAAATGGCGGACAATCAACTAACTGAAGAACATTTACGTCATTGCATGCTGTTTCATTTTCGATCGGGTGTAAATGCAACGGTTGCAACAAAGAAAATTTGTGATGTGTGTGGAGACATATTGAAGTTAAATAAGTGCCGACGTTGGTTTAGAAAATTTTCCGATGGTGATTTTGACTTGTCTGATAGCGATCGAAGTGGGCGCCCGGTAGGGTTTGATAATGACGCTTTAAAAACACCTAGAAGCATATTTTTCTTAAAAGTCTACCAACAAGATGTCAAAAGGTCCTAGATAACGATGTATATTAAATTGATTAAAAATAAAATAAAATGTAGTTGAATTCTTTTTTTGTTGCCACTTAAATAATTGATTACTCATGGGTACACCTTAATACATGGTAGAACAGTCCAGAAGACTGGCCAGAAAAATTATCAGAATACATTTATTAGACTATTAGATTTTTTTAATCATGGTGAACATACACAGACATCGTGGTAAAAATATTACGTAAAAATATATATCACTTTTTAATACGTAATGTAGTATATTCTAAAATTTTCTTATCAGGAGTATAAAGACGCAAGGAGGTGTATTTTTCCCAGTAGCCAAGTTTCATCAAGTATTCGCAAGTAAGTTGTTCAAGCGCTATTCAGCTTGCAAATCTTTGTCCTTTCAAAAGCAATATAATGAAGATTTTAATCTATGTAGAACTAAGCAGTACTTATCTACTTTAGTGTTCAGGATATCCCGCGGGGAGGCGGTTAAAGGCTCGAATTACAACACGTCACACACGCCTCAATGACACTCTCATGTTACTTATCACATACTAGATACGTCTATGCTAAAACAGGGTTAAAATCGATTTTTCGAGCTACTGCAAAATCTTTTCAGATATTCCTTCAAAATAATTGCAAAAATAAATAAAACCATTTTGAAATTGGAAAGATTTAGTTAGATTTTTACTATGTGCGACATAATGCATATTTCTCGTTTTATGGAATCTCTACTATTTTTGTATTTTTTCACGAGAACTTTTTTTTGTTGGGACTAATATTAACAGAATAATGAAATTCTAACGGTTAGGTAGTTACTTTGATACAAAATAATGCTGGTTTACGAACTTACAATACAATAAAAATCAAACCCGTTTAACGGTTCATTATTTATTTTACAAATAAGTGGACGATTATTCCAGCTGTCTATTCCATTATCAAATGATAAAACATAGAAAAGTGTGGGGAACTTATATATATATATATATATATATATTACTTTTTTACAATATTAGGAATAATTATTACATATTAAGTGATTACCAATACAACTCTCGATTTATTGTTGAATTCTGTAATTCTTTAATTTCGATCTTTTGTTATGGGATTGTGGCTGCGGGAGGCAAATGAAACACTCGAAACTAATTAAAGTTGTATCCATTAACTGAAATCGCTGGATGCGAAATTCGCACATCTTGTCTATTTCACTTTAGTCTTGTTTATTACTTGTTTATGGTATAGTACGGATTACCAATTCGCTAGCTATAGTCGTATGTCGCTGTCAAACAACTCTGAACTGCGCAGCACAATTCCCCCGTATTTATAGAGACCCGTGTTCTAGTCATTTCGCAAAGCTGTTGGGTTGTGCCAGAGTTTTGTAGTAATTTCCAATTTAGTGTAAAAGGCATAAAATCGTCGATTACGTGCAAACCTTCTATCACTTTGTGACACTATTTTAAGCTCTAATTCAAATATATAACATTTTTACTCCCTTTATATTAACTCGTGGCGTCTGCTTGCTTGCTTGCCGGCTTGCCGTCGAAAAAACTTTGGATCGATTTTTAATCTTTCCCGTGATCAAATCGAGCTGAAACTTGGCAAGTAGACTCGTGGCGACGATCAAAAAGATCTATCAAATTTTCGTTAAAAAAAATTAATAATTATAGTATAATTTCGGATTCTAAGAAATTTTATTGGTTTTTTCAAATTGGAATCATTAGAAAAGTTTGATTACTAGCTACGGCGGCCCGATAACGTCGCGGAATATTTTCTAAATTTGAATTACTCCGTCAGTATACATAATAGGTACTTCACTACGAATGTCGAAAATCTAAATTGACTGACAAATGTTTTTAGAATTTAATCTTCAAAGCATGAAGTGTTTTATCAAAGCTCAAAACATCTGACATTTTAGAAATATATTAAATTACTGTAAGTTTAGTGTTACGTTATATGTTTTAATTCGTCTTTAATTGTTGTTATATTTTACAAAGAAGGGGAGTATAATAAATACTTGGTTTTTATGGATTACTTTTTTAAGTAATTTTAGTCCACTGCGATAAATACAAAATTTCTGTTTGTATAACCGTTACAAAAGTAGCGATTTGTTGAATTTTTTTACGAAAGCTAAATTTCTAGAATTACAAAAGTTTTTAGTTTTGAAATTCGTTCTGTAGTTCCACCCCACGTAGATAAGAAAAATGAAGGCCTCTCCCCGAGTTCATGTGCAATCCCTTAAGTAATATTGTCGTAAAATGTATGCAATCGGGCCGAGCGGAACGCGACCGGAATTTTAATAAAATATTAGGGGATGAAGGAGAGAGCCGCCAGCAAAAATATTATAATTATTTCAGTATCACGTGACAAATACCAAGTTGTGGAATAATTATATTTATGTAGAATTTTAGTCTTTCAGGGTGGCGTTACACTAGGCAGGCGGTTTATGCCGTAAGAAGTCAGAGTAGATCGTGAAAAATAATAAATTGTGTAGGAGGGTAGTAACAGGAGTATAAAAAAATTATTGAAATAATACATTAATCATGATATATAAGGCTGTTTTATCACTCTTCTCGCCCATTATAAATATATCCAGAGGTGTATATCTAAAATATAGTATAAAATGCCTTTAGAGATCACGTTTGAATATAATATTGATTACTATACAGGTAGATTCGTACCTGAATTATGAGTCTTACATTTCAAGCAACACTATCCTTTAATCAATATTTATCGAGATAAGCGACTTCAAAATTAGCATGTTTTTTTTTTTTATTATTTCTAACATCACTTTTGTAACATTGGAATTTATATCGAATAATAAAAATTCATTCGCTTCTACAAGTAAAATGTTTACGAAGAGAAATTTGAGCTTGTCGAAATATGAACTGGTTCTTTTGTAAGGATTGATTAACTTGTTTTAAAGAAAATGAATTTTTAATACTTTAATTATAGTCTAACATTTTATAGAAGAAAAAAAAAGTCGGAAATTTTGAAAAATAATAATGCATGTTTTGAAGGCACCTATCTACTTAACTATTGATATTATAACAATGTTGCTTGACCACTTAAGACTCATAATGTAGGTAGGAATTTACAAGTAAAATATTATGGATTAGCTTTCATACAACCTGTATATTTAAATATGCTCTAACGAATACAAAAAATACTTAAAAATTAAACCAATCCAAAAATCATACAACACATTTATATATAAGCTTTATATAAAACTGTGTTATTCTTTTTTTCTTATTTCCTTTGGTATTTGCATTAAAAATCCGGAATATAAATATATTTATATATGTAAAAAAAATGCATTAAATATTTGAATTCCCAGATTTTTGAGATTTGGAATGAAAAGCAGTCTCATTCTATCTTTTTCTCTTGTAATATTAGGTCCTTACATATGAAATTGGCGTTTTGCCGTACTGGCAAATTTGATCTCAAATATCTTCTCTTTGGTTAGGAATTCCAAATACAAATTTATACAGCTATTTACTCGTGTATTTGTGTTTTGAAAATTGTAATTCATTTGTTTTTTCCTCAATTGTTTTTTTCTTTGCGGCACTCAGTTTACAAAATGAAAAACTTGAAATATCGCGTTATTTACGAGTACGAGTTCCACCGTGGCACCAGTGCTGCAGAAACGGCTGGAAGGATTAATGATGTGTATGGCGACGGTGCCGCAAAAGAAAACACAGTGCATTTTTGGTTCCAACGTTTTCGTTCTGGAAATTTCGACCTGCAGAACAAGCCCCGTGGACGGCCGGAGACCAAAGTTGATAATGAAGAATTGAAGGCTATTGTGGAAGCGGATCCATCGCAAACCACATCCAAGTTAGCTGCAGGCTGCGGTGTTAGTGATAAAACTGTTTTAATCCACTTGAAGCAAATTGGTAAGGTGAAAAAGCTTGAAAGGTGGGTACCTCACGAATTGAGTGAAGCAAATCAACAAACGCGCGTTGACTGCTGCGTTGCATTACTCAACCGGCACAATAATGAAGGGATTTTAAATCGAATCATTACCTGTGATGAAAAGTGGATCCTGTACGATAATCGGAAGCGCTCATCGCAATGGCTGAACCCTGCCGAACCAGCCAAACCATGCCCCAAGCGAAAATTGACTCCAAAAAAGTTACTTGTGAGCGTTTGGTGGACTAGTGCTGGTGTCGTTCACTACAGCTTTCTTAAATCTGGCCAGACGATTACGGCAGATGTCTATTGTCAGCAACTGCAAACCATGATGGAAAAGCTAGCTGCTAAACAACCGAGGCTGGTTAATCGCTCTAGGCCACTGCTGCTTCATGATAACGCTAGACCACACACTGCACAACAGACGGCTACCAAATTAGAGGAGCTTCAATTGGAATGTCTAAGACATCCACCGTACTCTCCGGACCTTGCCCCAACAGATTACCATTTTTTTCGAAGTTTGGATAACTTCTTGCAAAGGAAAAAATTCAACTCCGATGGGGCAGTCCAAACCGCCTTCAAAGATTTTATTGATTCCCGTCCGAGTGGTTTTTTTAGTAAAGGGATCGATGAACTACCTATGAGATGGCAAAAGTGCATAGATAGCAATGGTACATACTTTGATTAAATAAATATATTATAATAAAAAAAAATCGGCTTTATGTTCCTCCCATACTAAACGTCAATTTCATATGAAAGGACCTAATATGTTCATGCCCATGTTGGTTAGCATAAATTTTTCTATTATACATTGTTGGTATGATTAGAGTTTGGATTTTAATGAAGAATTAAAATATGTTATTAATATTTTTAACATTTAAAGTATTTACTTTATGGTCAGGCATTTTAATTAAATATTAGTTATGTTAAGTCTACTACCATTTACTGAGATGTTTAGTTTGCTGATTTTGTGACATAACCGTCTTTTTGTCAGAACAAATACTTCACCAGCACATAAATAACAATACAAACCACAACCATATTAGTATAAACACATTAAAACCTCCACAAAATATACATGCGTGTTAAACTGACCGAATAGGTCAAATCAATATATATATATATATATATAATATATATATATATGTATATATATATTGATTTGACCTGTACTGAAATAAAAGAATTTTCAAAAATCAGTATAAGTTACTGCAATAATAATAAAACATTTTGCAAAAAAAGTCAGAAATATTGACGAAAAAATGCAAACTTGGTATTTCTTGAATATTTACAACTCATAATAATCAAGGCAGAAATCTGCCTGTAATGTATTGTGAACTCTCTCCGTTACTCCCTGTATAAGTTTGGTTTTTGTATAAGTTGCGATAAATAATACAATAAATAAAAATTTAATAAAGGAAATTAATATTCTCTGTTTTTTATATGTGGTTAAATTCTCATGTATATATAACAAACCTTGTACCAATTCACACCAATGACATATATGCAAATAGTTGGAGGCGACTATTTTATATTTTCTACGCCTGTCCTATTCGACGTCTACCGCCGAATTGCCGCTAATTGTGTTGCTAACCGAAGCCGCGCGTGACACTGAATGAAGTGAAAACTTTGTCAGTCACACAAAGTGTTTAGGGAGCATCATTAAGTGCCGGTTGTTTGATCGTCGGTAATGGTAATAATTAAGGAAAATGATTTTAACGAAAACGTGCTATTTGATTGGCGGAAAATACAAAAATCAAACAATCTACTCTAGATCATGACTAATTACGTACTGTTACATCGATGCTTATATATTTAAAAATATAGTTGTTTCATTGGAAATCTGTTTTTTTTTTTCTATTTGTTGCTACGCCACTGACAAGTAAATCATCATATTAAACCCGCCTTTGGGTTAAAATAATAATTCGAAAAGGATCAATATTTTTTTCATCGATGTAAAAAATGAAGCTTCCTTTTTCGCGTAGTTATAAAATTTATTTTAATATCTCCGGCAAATAATAAAATTGTCAGCTTCTCTAAATTTAAGATAAATATTCTCGGTCCCTGTAACAAAGCCCGGGAAGCTGTAGTGTTTGATCAAGGTTTAGAAAAAATGGTTTACCTACGGGACTGCGCTGTGAAAACATTTCGAAATTCTCGGATGACGGGCTGGTTCCCTTGGATTCGGATTAAAGTTAACTGAAGGCTGCTTTGTGCTTGTGGACGAAAAGTCAGAAAAAAAATCACACGTTCAGGAATTCGATAAGAAACTTAAGAATGTTCTTAGGTTTTCACGGCCACTCAGAATCTTCAAGTTTGTGTTTACTGGGGTATTATGCCGTGTTGTTATTACCTTTCGGGCCGGCGTTTCGGATCCCATTGCAGGGTCCATCAGCCCTGATGATGGAAACCTTTATTCTTCAGATGTTCTTTTCACCGTATACCATATATGTACATGTACAAGAAAATCAAAAATTTGGACTTTCTCCTGAAACCTTTTAGGACTACTTAATCCAATTTTATTTTTTCCTCTTGTATAGAAATTTATGCTCATGTTAAATTTAATTTTGATATTATGTATTCATCCGAATTCGGGGATATTTTATTAGATCCTGAAAAACATATTTTTTTATTATTATTTATTTACAATACATGAATAAAGGTCTTGAATATTACATTTTTTACATGCATGTATAAACATTTATATAATAAAAAATACAGAAAATAGTTTACAATATTTTTTTATTGCGTCTGTGTAATTCTAAGTATTATAACAAAATGGTAAGAGAGATTAGGTACAGAATCCCTTGTAATACGGCAATGACGACAGTAACATAGAAGCCTCTAGCACAGTCTACCACACTCTCGTTTTATCTACAAAATTCTGAAAACGTCTACAACGCCTGGAATAACCTAGAATGGGAACCTTCTACTAAACACTAGAAAGGAAAATAATCTTCTCGATAGTTCTAAAAAGAACGCGTTTGGGAATAAATAGCGCAACTACGCCGCGGCGCATGGAATTTTGTTTTGACAGAAGTGAGTTGCGGGCGACGGCCAGATGTTCCCAGTCGCCAATTAATGAGCGATAGATACCAGGGAAATAAATAAGTGTGATTTCAATGTGCGAAAATTGAATACTCTACGAGCAATAAATAAAGTGTTACTAGACAAGCGTCATATTGCGGAATAGTGTAATTTAAAGAATAGCGTAAGTTTAAATCGTGTTAAATGACTGTCATGTAATAATTGATTAATAACATATTAATAAATCGATATTTCATTTTCAATGTTTTTTTTCCCAAGGCCAGTGACAGTGTATTTATGTTGTAAATGTGAAAATTTAGTTGTCTTGTCTGTGTGATAAGTCGTTATACAGTTTAATTTCGTTGCAGGTGATTCTCGATTGCCCTGCATGACAGATAATATGGTAGTTTCGTGATATTCTAATGTAATGCTAATGGGTTACATGTATTTTACAGAAGTTACACATGTACTTCATTATTGTTTTAACTCCCTTTCTTTTAACTCGTAGCGTCTCCTTGTCTGCCGAAAAAACTTTGAATCGATTTTCAACCCTTTTCCCGTGATCCAATCGAGCTGAAACTTTGCAGGCAGATTCGTGGCGACGACAAAAATAATCTAACAAATTTTCTTTTAAAAAATTTAATTATAGTATAATTATGGATTTTTGAAATTTTAACGGTTTTTTCAAATTGGAAACCATACAAATCAGAAAGGAGCATGTAGAAGACGCGAAACCTATTTCAACTAGTCTGACTCGAGCCATGGGTCCGATCACGACGTGCTCCCCTATACCAATTATTACGTTTTCAATATTCTATGAGGTTTAAGGATAATAATATACATGGAATAGATTTTCCACATGAACTTAAAGCAAAAGGAATATGTTAATGGAAACAATACAAATTAGAAAGGGAGTATAATATGGTTTTTATGGTTTAGTTTTTTTATAAATAATACAGTATCCATATGTACCCACACAAACAACATGTAACCAATATTTTAAAAATGATAAAATCAAAATAAAAGTGTACTGGCAAAAAATATATATTGGGATATTACCACACCAATGGTAGGTATACATATGTACACCTACTCTTAAATGTGCGTATAATTCATCCTCATAAAGTTGATACGAAACAGATGCAAAAATTTACCTTGGATGATCAAGAAAGATCTGCCCTTTTTCGATCATTTATCTAATCTGCAGAGGGTTCAGCATTACTTATGAACCGAGTTTGATTTACAGCGAGACTCCCTTTATATTAACCAAGGCTTCGGGTACGTGTGAAGACTAAAAACCCTCGTCTTAATGACGCACGCCTACTCTACGATTTTTTTCTTACGAAATATTTGGAATTCTTGAAGTCTAGAATAATATTTCTTATGCGGTTGAACAACTGGCGGCGGATAACATTCTTATAACATAAAAAACTAACTAACCATCACGCCATTTCTCCGAAGGGGTAGGCAGAGAGGAAATAAAATCATATTCCTCTATCTTGGCACACTACTTTTGCTTGGCTACATTCATACATCTTCCCATGCATGTTCTACGGTTGTTGAGGCTTTTAACAGGGCCATCTTCCAATACTTGTAGAATCTGATCTTGCCAGGTGCCAGTGACCTGCCTTATATATTTTCTTAACCATACTTTCCTCGCTCATACGTTCTACATGACCAAACCATCTCAGCTCTCCCTTCTTTATTCTATCTACTACACTACAGCCAGCATTACACTCACTTTTAATTTGTTCGTTCCTCACTCTACCGACTAAATATTCAATTCTACAATTCCAGACTTCACTTCCATATATCAGAGTTGGCACTAGAACTCCATTATCTACCGCTAGTCTTGCTTCCTTTGACACGTTCTAATTGGTCATAATTGCATTCAGAGCACCATTTACTTTGTTACCCGCAGTCACTCTCTACTAAACATACTTCCCAAATACACATAACTCAAGCATTCGTTTTCCACAAAAACATTGCACTTAGTCACTCTTTCTACTCTCTCGAATACCATCACTTTACGGATATACTGAGAACGGATAGAGAACAGCATAGATTCCTTTATACAGCCGTTGAGTTCTATAATGGACTTCCTGAGTCATCAATGTCAATGAAGAAAAAAAAAATATAGGACTCTTCAATAAAAAACTGAAAGGACTTGTGTTGGAGAGAAGATAGTCTGTAAATGGTGATTGTTCAAGAATTCGATGTGTTTATATATAATTTAAAGTTGTCAAGTGTTAAATTTACTGTATGTGTGTTCTGTATTATAGTTATTAAGTAGTTGTCTTCTTATTAGTATGTCTTTATTTTTTTCTTGTTTTTATTGTACAGCGTTATTTGTAAAACATTAAAAACACTGCACTAATGATAATTCAACGTTTTGTAAAAAATAGGTCAGAAATATTGAAAAAAATGCATACTTTGATATTGCATAACTCCATAACTATTGATATTAGGTCTGGCTGCTTAATCATTTTCGACTCATAATCAAACCAGGAATATAATCCTGTGAGGTTATTAATGTTTTCCTCATAATCCTGTATTTGTAATGTATTGAGGAAATCATTAAAATAAAAAGAATAAAAAAAAGCATAAACAGGGAATGCTTGAATGTTTGTATTTATTATGAGAAAGAAGTACACAGGCATTTGCGAAACGATTTCCAAAATTATAAATTACACGCTTTAATATTTGTATAAATATTTTATTCATGCAGTAGGCTATTAAATTTAATATAACAGTGAAAATGTGTAGGAAGGTGATATATGTGACCGAATTAATGGCTAAAGGCTATTAATGTATAAATATTTTTAAAGCTTTTAAATCATTTACATTGAAATCCAACTCTGAAATTGCTTTACATAATATGTATTAAGTCATACGCACTTTATTCATGCATGCAATTAATTAATAATATAACTGCGTACATTTGAATGAATATTGATTTTATTTATTTCAATGAATTCAAGGGACAAAAATACTTTTTTTTATTAATAAAAATTCTTTTATAGTAGGTAATTTACTTTATTTACTATTATTACAAATTTTTAAATTAAGTTTTTTTTTTAATTTTAACATATAAGTAATTATAATACTAGCCTATTGCGAAAATAATTTTGCAGATATTAAAGAAAATATAAATATTATAGGATTGTTTTTAATTTCAAAAATAGAATAAGAGTTTTTGTGAAAACTGCTTAGTTTATTATTTTAATGTATGTATTTAGTTACCTAATTTTAGATTTTTCACTTATTTCATTATAAACGAACGTAACGATAACAATATTTATGTAATTTACAGGTATCTGAATTTCCTTTCATACAAATAGTTCTTTAAATCACACACGGCCGTATTTCGAAAACAAAAATATTGGGATTTTAAACACTGTTAATCCAACACTACATAGATGAGAATAAAATAAAAAAGAAACTAGACGTAGATATACGTCGGTGTTCGATGTTCGTCGTACTTAAATAAGCAGATTTTTATATTTTCTCATCTCTCAATGTAAAATCTTCATTTTCGGTGTCCGATATCTGCAATGCCTTTAGAAAGGGGATTCATTTCACTAATTCCTTCTTATCCGAGGCGTCTTATCTCACACACGCAAACTTAACCTCAAAATTCTCATTTTTCGACTAAAATTACATCAAATAAGTACTAATGCTGTATTTAAGCTTATAGATAAAAGTTTATTTCATATGCACTTATTAATCTCTTCTCCCACAGGGCCATGATGTAAGATTATGCCAAAATTGTCATTGTCACGTTGTATCATGGAAAAGAGAAATATCGTATTTATAGTTAGACGTTTGACGGATAGCGATCATGTACTTCTTTCTCTTTCTGACCACACCACCAAAGTATACCTATGTCTTGTTTATTTTTTATTTTTATTTTCTTCTAAAATATCTTAAGACCTCAATATTGCTATTTTCGAAATACGGCCGAATCGGTTCATTTGGTACTCGACTGTCAATAGAAGGTGGCGCTCATGTGATTTAGCACCGGAACGGTACATTACGTAAACATCAGACTGAATAATCGTATGCGTTGTTAATTGTTTACATTAGGTTGCTTTTTAGTAGACCACTTCTAACATTTTTTATAAAATGTTTTCTATAGCAGGTGTGATAGAGCTTGTCCACAATACTGCCTAAATTTTCAGTATAAATATTCAAGCAACAATGTCTTGATGTCAATAGTTATGGTGATTTTAGAGTTTGAAATTTTTTCAATATTTCTGACTTATACAGAATACATCTGTAAGACGTTGGACTATCGTTAAGGTATCTTATAAATATAATAAATCTTTTTTTATTGCTTCAACAGGCTAAGGGATCCAATTACAGACGTGAAACTCATCACAAACGCACCCAGGCTTGAGTAAATCACATAGATTTATTGTGATCGCATCGGGAATCGAACCCGGAAATCATGGTGCGAAAAGCCAGTTTCGTGCCCTGTGGGCAACGAGGGCCAGCAGTTCAAAACTCGCTCGATATATACGTTTTGAGGCATAAAACATTTGGTTGAGATGCTCTACTAGATGACTTCCAGGTAACAAACATCGGGGTAAGAAGGGAACAATTACCTAACTTACTAACTAACTGACTAACTAACTAGCTAACTAGCCATCCCAGCAGGGGAGGGTAAAGAGGATAACACGCCCTATTCTTCTATCTTGGCACACCACTTTTGCTTCGATTACATTTAAACATCTTCTCACGCAAGTTCTACCGTTGTTAAGGCTTTTAACAGGGCCATCATCCAATACTTGTAGTATCTTACGTCTCATCTCATGCCAGATCTTTCGCGGACTCTCTATTCCTGTTGCCTTCAACACTCGCCCCGTATATTTTCGTAACCATCATTTCCTCACTCATACGTTCTAGATAACCAAACCATCCAAGCACTCCATTCTTTATTCTGTCTACCGCACTGAAGCCAGCATTACACTCACTTCTATTTTTTTCATTCTAACTCTATCGACCAAAGATTTTCCACAAAATCGCCTTAGTTACGGTATTTCCACCGCATTCACTCTACAGTCATTCGTTTTTGTCTTAGCCAATTTCAGTTTTTTTTTCAAACATCAGAGTTGACACTAAAATGTCATTATGTACCGATAGTCTTGCTTGCTTTGACAGGTTCTTATTGGCCATAATAGCATTCAGAGCACCATTTATTTTGTTACTCGCAGTCACTCTCCTTTTGATATCGTTCTCAGACTTGCCGCCTCTTCTAAACATACTAAACATACTTAAGAAAGAAGAAGTAGGGTTTGCATAATTATTACTTTCCAGTGAATCAAGAAAAGGTCTGCTTAGGGGGTGAATACTGTAAAATATTTTTTCGCTGGCATGTAAATATTCAATTTCAATTCAATTTTCAATTTCAATTTATTTATTGATAATATGTATATTACAAACAAAATGTTTAAGACATACATATTAGGAAGTATATATCAAAATAAAATAATAAATTAAAAATAACATAAAATCTGATCAAAGGTGTAGGAGAATCCCGCTTCGGAAAACCCCCTCAGACACATGGAATATATCAATACCCATAGCGATTTTGTTCAGCATAGCTGTGGCTCTTCCAACAGGCATAACCATCGGCAGGTTGGTCCTGTATATTGGAATGTGAAACAATCTATGCTGACGATGTCTAATTTAATTATCAGGAACATACAAACCAACGCTCTGCATAATTTCAGGATTATCGATCATACCGCGCAACAATCGATAAAAATGTGTAATCAAATACACATTCCTTCTAGTCTCTAGACTATTGTAGCCAAGCATACCCTGGAGAAATTCGGTTGGGTAAAGCCAAGGATAATGCCCGTACTCTCTCATGTAGAGATATCTCAGAAACTTCTTTTGGACTTTCTCCACCATAAGAGAGTACTTGCCCTCATGTGGCCCCCAGATCATCGAGCCACTCTCGAGTCTACTCCGCACCAAGGAGTTGTAAAGAGTTCTCAGTACGCGGGTATTCTCGAAAACCCTGGAAAAAAATATATTTATGCCATGAAAAATCAGCATCAATCAGTAGGTACGTCTAAGTTTTTCGCAACTTGAGTATAAATATTTATTTTAGGACATTGTTGCATGAATACGACTCGTAATTAAGGCAGGAATCTACCTGTGAAATATTGTGTTTTAGCTCTGTTACACCCTGTATAAATAATTAGACAATTTTACGATTGCTACGTACAGGTAATGCGACATGCATACATCTGCCCATGCGTGAATAATGTTATGCGGAGAACGCTTTGAACAGGTAATGAATGATTCACAATGCAAAATAAGCAAACGGCTATTAAAAGAACCATGTGTCAAATGCAGGCGTTCAAATAAGCAACAGCTCGGGAATTACGGCTGTAACGGATGTATGTAAATATTCCTCAGTTATAACAATTATTTCTGCATGAGCCGTAATGGCGACTGGGCCTGACGTCGCGGCCGCCTGCTGCTACGGCGTGATGGTCAGCGGGATGACGCGCGGTGAACGTTGGCTCCAGCGCGAGCTAAAACCAACCCCTCCACAAAACAGGTCAAAGATAAAACATACAAAAAAGTTGTATATGTTCGCATTTCTGTATTGTTTTTCTTTCTTTCTAGGAGCTGTTCAAATATTTTAACAATCATCGATCGAAGAGCTCAACGAGTGACAATATTTCGACGCTTCCTACGTAAATCGATGTACTTGTTTAGACAATTATATAAAAAACCTATAGAATCAGACCGTTACAATACTACTTAATGTACCTATTCCACTTCGCGAAAGTACTTGAATATTCCTGGTTCTCCCAACGTTAATTCCATTTTTTTGCATGTCATCTAGTGAAGTTAGCCAGTATGCTGTTTTATAATATAAT
This sequence comes from Agrypnia vestita, assembly GCA_016648135.1. Taxonomy (NCBI): domain Eukaryota; kingdom Metazoa; phylum Arthropoda; class Insecta; order Trichoptera; family Phryganeidae; genus Agrypnia; species Agrypnia vestita. The sequence goes on along the minus strand of JADDOH010025037.1, from coordinate 152,741 downwards.
TTATTTTTAGTGTGAAGCGCCCTTGAAGCGAGTATTCGCGAAAACGACGCTACATAAATGATCCAATTATTTAACTGTAAATAGTTGCGGATATTTTATACGAACCTATGTTTTTCCAAGAAACGATTCTCGACGTTTCGTTGAATTATCAGGAGGACAACATTTACCCGCGGAGGTGGAGGTCGGACTGATTACTCCTTTCTAGGACGTAAATTGTATGCACTTTGTTGTGGAGTGTTCACTTCTTCTACAATAGAGGTCGCCAGTGTGCAATATATACTAGTTACGTCGGCGGACTTTACTGCGACGTCTCTCAAGGGTTGAAACAACGTCGTTAGAACAGGGCGCCAAATACTTGATAGTTTGTAACTGTCATCTCTATTGAAATTGGGATGTTTGTATATTTCAATGTATTCCCTCACTAATCTGTGTATAAGGTGCGGTTCTGTTGATAAGATTTTTGCCTTGTCAACTATTTACAGTTAAATATGTCTAACGACTGTAATAACAACCTTAACTCTTTAAAAATATGCAATTATTATTATTATTATGTATTATTAAGATATCTATAAGAAAGCGTTTTTATAGATAGAGCTATTTGAAGATTGGCTTTATATAAAAAATGAGAGTATCGTATTTGTCTGCTTTTAAGACATTTTTTTTCTGAAAAAGTAGTTTTTTTTTAATTTTTTATTGCGGAGTACGGTATTTTCTATGTATTGGTACAAAATAACAAAAATGAATTTTTAGTAGATGTTCCGAATTTACGTAGGGTTAGAATTTAATGTTTATATAGTTCCATATTACATATGGCCTTATACATATTACTCTATTATTGATTTTATATCAAAAACATATGGTGGTATACAGGATATGTATATATTCATTCAATTTTGAATACTTTGGGTGAAATTTCCACAGTTTTTCCATATTTCTCAATAATTTTCCGTAAAACGAATCACTTCAGTAACTTTTATGGAATAGTGAACAATTATTCGCTTTAATGCAGGTTAAATATAATGACAAGTGCAAGTCAAATATAAACAATGATAGTCTGACTTATTACAAAAGATAATCCAGAAATATTGAAACTTTGACGTCGCTTATCTCCGCAAGTCTCGAAATTTCATCGAAAGTGAATAGAATATTTTCTATTATTTTCAAGAATTCTTATTGTGAAGTTGCAATTTTTCAGAACAAAGTTTCAAAGTGGATGACTCAAAAATTGAGCAGCAAAATTTTTTTCGTCGATTTGATTATTCTGTATGTCTTTCTTATTGATTAATTAGAATATTTTCTATTCAAAATTGAAGGAGGAAGACAACAGATAATTTTTATTAATAGCTACGAGACATCCTATATAATAATTATAGTTTTTATAATCAACTTTTTGTACTGTTATTTATATTCCCTAATTTTGACTATGTTTTGAAATATTTTTGGTAGATTGTCGAATATTTAGTGCATTTAGCAATATTGTAAAGTATTTTTGTTTTTCTTCTGTAGTCTTGAATATTATCGCCACTTGTATTGTATGAATGAAAATCTTTATGATGAATGAAAAACAACAAAGTGCATATAATTTACGCCCTCGAAAGTAGTAATCAGTCCGCCCTCTACCTCCGCGGATAAAGGTCGTTCTCCTGATGAAGTGTAATAAGAATTCAACGAAACGTCGAGAATAGTTTCTCGGAAAAACATATGGTTCGTATAAAATATCCGCAACCAGTTACAGTTAAATATGTCTAACGATCGTAATAATAACCTTAACTCTTTAATAATCTTTATTTCGTTTCATTCTGTTATTGAAGTACCTATTTGAACAATAATGCATATTATCTAATTTTACATATTTGTTCCAAAACATCACATTTCATTATCTAATTCACTGACTCTAATTATAGATCCTTCAACATTTTTATTAATATATTAAGTTACCGCATTCAAATTCAATCAGAGCGCAGTAATTTCAGCAAGATTTCGTAATTCGCGTTAATCATCACTAGAATCTTTACTGCACTTTTGTCTACAGCCAAGTCGTTTCGCTCAGTTTCGATTGACTGTAGATATTGTTCGTTTTTTGTACTTTTCGACTATTTAATGTCGTGCAACTGTTACTCCATACGAACAGACATAAATCACTTACGATTTGTATGCTTAGTATGATGCATTTTTCTTGTGACGATTCAGAACGCTGAATGGAGAATTTGGTGTCGTGTGGACCGGGCATTAGAAAACCGAGTGGCAATCCGCCATGATGAATCGTGCGCCGTAATCGTTAAATCCTCTTTGCAGTTGACAACTCGGTTGACGGCGCCGGCTGACAGCCCGGCCCGGGGTTATGGATGTGTTGTCAGACCTAAATAATTATTTCGGAGCTACAACAGAAATTAAAAAAGCATTGAAAGGATAGACGAGGCAACAAAAAATATCATCAAAATATCCATTGAACTTGATTAGGATCAAACCAATGTTCCAATCAATTCTAAGAAAGCAGTTAATTACTAAGCAAGCATTCAATCACTACATTACTCACAGAGACGAAACTATTTATATGAGAAAGATGTATGGCAGTCTTTTAATAGGATAGCCTAGGGCTTATGATCCGTACGAACTGGTTTAAGTGATCACTCTACACAATGCAATGTTCACCAATTCCATAGTAAGAACATCCACATATTATCATTTTTTTTAAAGTTCTATATGTGTTCCAAATCTTAAAACCTTTCGTTTATTTGAAGGGACTATGTTAGAGACATCTGTTGTCTTTTCTCATGAATTAATGATGTTATTCGCAGCGTGAAGTGGAGATATTCTTCCGAATTATTTAACACGAATACTGTGTTCTTAGAACAATCCTCCTTATAAAAAGATTGTTACCATATTACCCTTTTATTATTTATCAAAATTCCTTTATATTGTGCCAAAAATTTTATGCAGAAATTCGATCTTCAATGACAATTTTTAGACTTCTAAATGACTAAGATCGAGAAGGTACTCGAAGAATCGACCGATTTAAATTTCTTTCATTGTAGAACATTCGATATGTCACCATAAACTGCAAAAATATTTCTGGTTGCGATTACCGAATTTTTTTGGTGAAACCCATAAATAAATTAATTCTATAAAAATACCTTATAGGAAAAAAAGTCTCTTCACTGTAAATGCGCTTCTTTGTATATGCGTGTGTTTCATGACCGCCGGTCGCCGGCCGCAAAATGATTTTGATTGGTCGAAACTGACATCCGACGTATTCTACGCCAACCGCTAGCCAGGATTTAAACCTTTTTAAAAATCCGACGCATCAGTTCACATAAGCCTTTTGGAATGGACGGATCGATTTGTTCCGGATTCGATGAAACCGGAAGGATTGGAGATTGAATCCGCACTCGACATACTAGGAAAACGCTGTAAGTACAATTTGTCAGCTGTGGACGTAGTTAGCTGGGTGTACTTATATTTCGCATGTCAGGAGATCCATCATTATCGGCAGAGATTGGGAAGGAAAATATTTCTTTCCTAATTCTGACCCGCATGCGGTGGTGGCGATTCCGTCCGTCATCTCACAGCGTGAGATATCTTCAGAGAGAATGAAAAAAATATGTTTATCTTTATGATAATTTTTATAGCGCCGTTTTTGCGTGAAAGACGCTTCAAGGGCGCTTTACAGATGTGACATCTTGAAGAAGTGAGTTTTTAGACTCTTCTTGAAAGATTCTTGATTTTCCATAGATCGCAACACTGGAGGCAGCTGATTCCAGCTAGCTGGGCCCGCAATCCTGAAAACACGTTCCGCAACTTGGTGGCTCCAGGTCCTCTTGGTACTACCACCTTGCAGTGTGCCTCCGATTTAGCTGACCGCAGTGTGAGCCGCGTTCCAGTGATATACATATGAAATACAGAGGTCCAACAAATATTGTGATGCATTTCTTTGAAGACTTTTCTTTGTTGTGTGTGTTTTTGTGTACATTTCTTTGAAGACCATCTGAAAGAGTTTGAAATTAAGAAGGCAAGCAAGACATAACTGACTGATAAAGTAGGGTATACTTAATATTTTCGTGTACCTATCTGTATATTTTTTATAAATACATTTAAGTTGTTAATCATTTACATGTGTTTATAATTTTAAATATTGTTTAAATAATTTAATACAACTGTTATAGTTCATTTTGATTTCCTAATTTATGTCAATGAAGAATATTTTTTCTTCTACTTTGATTCTTGGATATTACCACTTGTCATAAGTGTGGATTTATGCTATATTTTTAATATTTATGGCAAATACCTTATTCCTTATTCATTTTAATTTAATGTATTATTAACTTTGTTTAAGTAACCACCCTATGATGTTTATCACCCTGATAAATAAAATGATTGCGTTCGAAAACATTTGCATATTATATGTATAATATATTATTTTACATGTTTTAGTTAGCATTTATTGTATACGCGACAGTTAATCAAACATAATAATTTCTTTGTCGGTCCGTCCATAACATCGTTCGAATTCACGGCACTAAAAAAACAAATTAACCCGAGCCGGCCGCCTAACGCATGTTGCTAACGCCGCCTCTCCGTAGACCGCCAAAAATATACTTTAAATATATACTAGAGCTAAGCAAAGACGCAAACCATTTCATGTTCCGCCCAGCACAATCGACAGGGCTTAAAATATAAAAAGTTCAAATATTTGATAAAAGTCGTTATTACTATTTCACGGGTCTCGGCTATAAACAAGTTAATAATTATTCTTTTGACGGGTTACAGCTAGTTTTAAATAAAAATTCAAGTTCATTATATCTTTTATGAGCTTTAACCAAACTTATTTTCTTGTCATCTAGTGCATTAAATGGAAAATTGATTTTGGTTAATAAACAAAACCGTTTTTAGCAGGCGCCCCTGGGGGTGGGTGGGGGAGGGACGGAACCACGTCTATTTGTACGGATTCAGTACTGCGGTGTTTCCACTTTAATCCTCACCCGTAATGAATAGTAATGCCGCGCTAGAGAACAGGTGCGGCCTCCCGCGCCGTGCCGCAGGGCTTACATTACCGCCGGGTTATTCTCTAAGTAAAGATTTAAAAGATGGCGCCATGAGAATCACGTATCGTGCTAACATTTGCGAAGGTAATAGAGTCGCGATGGCTTAATGCATAAAATATAAAGAATATGCATTATTTAATTTTTCCAATTTACTGAAAAGAGTGCGAAATGTTCTGCTAACTAACTAAAAAACGTCATATCATCGTTACCAATCGTAACCAGCAACATTGGAAAAACAATCCCATTATCAAGATATTTATTTATTTCAAAAAATCCTTGTTTACAATAAATACTTAATAATAATTTAGCAATAAAAATATAAGATAAGATTACACAATTTTTTTTGTTAGATTTGTTGATTATGCCACTTTACTAGGCTACGCCTGTCCCAGAGTGGCGTTATAGAACACAATTATAATATTTTTTTGAATTCGTCAATAATATTTGTTTTCATAAGGTAATAATTATGTATCTACAAAGTATCAAGTGCAGTATTAGTGATAAGTTGAGTGAGTCATAAGTCCAAGTATAAATATGTGTAGAATATTGTTTAATGTAAAAAGGGTTAAAGTTTTATTTAAGATTATTTTTTATTTTCCTTAATTAATTTATTTATTTATATGGGTATATATTTTTATTATATTATAAAATATCTCAGAGACGAAGCTATTTTTTGTATGGAAGTATTTTTGGGTGTTCATAGAGTTTACTACCTATTGTACGGCTGGCTTAAGTGATCACATTACACAATGTAACGTTCACAAGTCCACCCATGATATACTACCACATCTATCAAATTTTTGGTATACATGTTTAACTTGCACGCCCAAGATAATTTTATACATACAAGTAAAATCACTTACAGTTCTCCAACACGATAGCTTGCTTAAATTAAGTACACTCATTAAGAAATCATAATTAATTATCTGCCGGAATGCAATAATTAGCCTTGCATTTGTCAACAATATTTTAATAAGTATGTTCTGATACCACAATTATTCGATTTTGTGCACAGAGGAATAATCATTAATTAAGATAAATTATAGAAGTCTCACAGATATGAAGCTATTTATATGGGAAACGTTTATGTTAGTCTTTATAGGGTGGTCCAGGGTTTATGACCTGTATGAGTTAGCTAAAGTGATCACTTTACACAATGTAACGTAAGAAGACCTTAATAAAATAACGTAACCTTCGTCCTGTGAGAGATGACTCTGGAAGAATGTACAAAATGCATGTAATATAATGTTAGCCAACGCTCGGTCTATTAAGGCAAACCTAAATTATGGATTCGTATATTTGTTTCTTTGTGCGGAGGTTGGGAGCATGTGTGCGGAGAAATATTTATAATTTTTTCGAATGAAAAGATTCAAGTTTGCTCTATTATACTGTAGCAGATTGATATTGTAGCAGACCAATCATACAAATCCGACAAACTGCAACTGTGAAAAAATCCAGGAGGTGGAACAATATACGTATTTAGGTTAATTAGTTGATAAGATAAGATAGAGTGAAACACGCGGACCTCATCAAGATGCTCCAAGAGCGTGGTATTGATGACAAAGACATTAACATTATTAAAAACCTATATTGGAACCATGAGCTGTCATCAAGTTGGAAACTAGCTCAACAAAGTCTATACCAATCAAATGTGGAGTTCGACAAGGGTGTATACTGTCACCTATGTTGTTCAATTTATACTCCGATCTAGTATTCAAGAACTGGGGGTCAAGGTTAACGGTGTACACGTCAATAATATCAGGTATGCGGATGATACAGTCATTCTGGCAGATAGTATGGAAGACTTACAAACACTTGTAAACAGAATTAATGATGCTGGTGTAAGACTGGGTCTTAACATGAACGTGAGTAAAACAAAGTTCATGGTGTTTAGTAGGCAAGATCACACGGGAGCACGCCTCACATTGAATGGGGCTGGTATAGAGAGAGTGACAAAGTTTAAATACCTTGGAAGTATCCTAGCGGAAGACCTCGACCCAGAAACCGAAGTCAAATGCAGAATTGAAGCATCGCGAGCTGCTTTTAACAAAATGAGACAGATATTCTGCGATGACAATCTTAACCTGAAACTTCGACAGCGACTGGTCAAATGTTATATATGGTCAGTCCTGCTGTACGGAGTGGAATCGTGGACCCTCAAAGTGAGTAGCATGAACCGGCTGGAGGCGTTCGAAATGTGGATACAGCGGAGAACGCTCCGGATACCCTGGACGGATATGGTCAGCAACACAAGAGTTCTTCAAAGAGCTAGAGTGAATAGAGAGTTGCTGACAAATATCAAAATCCGAAAGGTATCATATTTGGGTCGTGTGCTCAGAGGAGAAAAATATGAATTGCTCCACCTGATTCTTATGGGCAAGATAGAGGGTCGTAGAGGTGTTGGAAGGAGACAAATTTCCTGGCTCCGCAATATACGCGACTGGACGGGCATAAGAAGTGTTGGAGAGCTGTTTCGTGCTGCCCAGGACAGGGACGCTTTCTCTCGGGTGATAGTCAACGTTGGGGGGACCTGACATGACACCAAAAGAAAAGAAGAAGTTGATAAACACTTTAATTGGAATTAAAAGAATATATATTAAAGCTTTGTACCTAATCTTTCATTAGTTTATAATTACATATCATGTATCACTTGTAAAAAAAACATGCAACACTCGATAATGACCTACTATCTTCATTATAAAATAAAAATTATTGTCAAATATTGAAGGCAACCATGCCGTAAAACTGCTGTGCAGTTTGGCATATGTTTAATGTAATAAATATCAAAAAAATATATATATATATATAAAAAAAAACATAGAAAATACATAAAATAAAACATTAATCTTAATTACATCCAAATTTAACCCAAATACATAAACAACTTTGTTGGGGGATTATTAACTCTCATAAGGAGAGCCTTACGGGGGCGGAAGCCGGAGATGCCTCCACTCCAATCAGGCGCACACAAACAAATAGTAATGACCTCTGAGAGCTGCCAGCCTCTCGGGTATGGACCTAAATCGTTCTCGGGAAATTAAGTATTGGTAGAGAGGCCTCTCATTTTTGAATAGGTTTTTCGAAAAATAAGTCAAACATTTATCAAAAAAATATTATACATATGTTTCGATATTTAGATACTTAGAAAGGGAAATCGTTATATTAGTACGAGATGGTAGAATTAGAAAGAATTACGCACTTTTGAAATGTATCGAAAAGATTGGCCTACTCTCGTGCAATCGCTGCGTAATATTTATCTGTAAAAAGTCGGCTACTGCGCAACAGTTCTTGTTTGATGTCCGATGAGTGCGATATTACCAGCGATAAAACACCAGCAGTGTAATCGGCGCATGTTTAACCGAGTTACAAATATACGGCAAAAGTACCTATCGACAAGCGAGAAGTTTTGTGATGAGAAGTGATAAAAGTGCGGCGAAAATTCTAGAATAAATTACGAAATTGGATTATTGTGTAAATTATTCCAGAAACATTTTTTTTTAATAAATAGAGATGCGAACACGAAATATGTGTCACATCAATATTCTTACTATTTTCAAACTAAGCTAAACTTGTGCTATGAAAATAGGACTAACTTGCTGGTCTGGAGTGAGGCTCGAACCCGCGACCTTTGGATCATGAAGCGAGAGTCCGAGATCAACAAGCTACTCGTGTGTGTACTCGTGACTAAAGTGGCTGTGAATTTAAGAACAGTGCTCTAGTTTAGTTCGTATCCTGTGACCTTTTTGTGAAATTTATAAAAAAATTAACTAATTATTTCATTTGCCATCCCCAGCCATATTCCGTGATAATGAATCTTAAATAATCATTAATCTTTGAAATGTTTAATATGGTTAAAATTATTTATAAAACATAGGAAACTAAATAAATATATAAAAAATAAATATATATAATTTGGTAAAAGTATGGAAAAGAACCATTACAATAAAATATAAAATACATATAGTACCTACAGGGATAATAAATATTTTATAGTATCGAAAATATCGCATTTATATCACTCAGGATATCACGTTTATCACCCTAATATAAGAAACATGTTTGATGTTTCTTTAGTAATTAAAACTCCGATCCACGTATCTAAAATTCAAAAGATTACCTCCATCCCGAGTTGAAACATTCCTTTTAATTATGGCAATCTCGCCAGGTTTATGGGAACCCGAAATTTTATTATCCTAAGGGCGTCAGAATTTTTTCAAAGGGGCGTGTTCTTATTAATTTATCTGAGAGGGAGCTCCCTAACGATACATGTACAGAATGCAAAATGCGCCCCTGTATCATTAAGGGTGACGGGAATGTTGAAACGCACTGAAATTAATTATTAAAGAAACACGACCCACGAATGCGTGAAACTAGAAAAATGAGTATTTCAAATTATAAAATTAAAAACATGTTGTAGGCAGAAATTTTTTATTTTTATTTAGGGGTGTCCTCTTTCACTAAATGTGCGTGTTTAAAAATTTATGTTTTAATTCTTCGGAATACCTTTTTATTACTTACTCTATTATGTAAAAGAATAGCGGTAAACAATAGAGTTTTAGGACAACTTTAATGTATGGAAGCTAAGTCTGGAATTGGCAAAAAGAGAATGAAAGTAGACTGAATGCGGTCACTTGAGTGGAAAATTATTGTTCGATAGAGTGAGGAATGAACATATTAGAAGTGAGTGTAATTGTGGCTGAAACATGTTAGGTAGAATAAAATAAGGATCCCTGAGATGGTTTGGTCATGCGTGAGCGAGAAAAGGATGGTAAAAAAATATATGTAGCAGGAATAGAGGGCGTCTAAGAAAGACCTGCACAGAAGAAGTACCCACCACACACCACAATAGGTCCCATATCAGCCCTACACTTTCCTACCCATTTTCGGCATTTTTTAAATGCTAAAGTGGCCGCAACACCGCCACACTCGCACTCACACCCATGAGAATGCGAGCGGGACGAGGAGGCATCCATACAATCAAGTGGGAATTACAGGTTACATATATACAAAAAATGCTAAAGTTTAAGTACAAGTCCATAGCGTTTCATACCTACACAATCAGATACTAAATATTGGAGGATCGCCCTTCTAAAGGCCTTAACAACCGTGGAGCATGCATGAGAAGATATACGAATTATTTTAAATTTTTATTTATCTATTTTTTTTCTTTACATTTTTGGAATACCACTAATCCCACAATATGTATGTTGCCAAAGCAAAAGTCGTGTGCCAAGATAGAAGAATGTGGCGTTCTGTTCTCTCTGCCCATCCCTGCGGAGAAACAGCGTGATGGTTAGTTAGTATTATATGCATACACATCTTTTAATTTGATTTTTTTTTTCAAAATACATGCTAACGTAAATGTCATGCTTCAATTTTCTCACTGCGCGACCCTGGCAGCCAGTCGGATAGGAGAAATTACCTACGTTTTGCACAGGATCTAAAGGGTAATTGTGCAAAGTTTGGATTGCAATCAATGTAATATAATTCACGTTTATATCGGAGGGGTAGGCTGAGATTTTCAAGGGTTGGGAGGGACTTAGGAGTTTTTGTTTTACGCGGAGTTGTAAAGAGAACAACGTTGAAGAAGAACGTGAAGTTTTTTAATGTTTTAACGCCACAAAAGGCCACGGGGCCCAATAACTGTAGCAAAACACGCCACGAAAACACCCAGGGTTAAGAAAATCACGTGGTTAATATGATGACTGTGCTGCGTAAAAGCCCGAACGACAGGTGCTTGGGCGAACGGTCACACGAGTGTGTGTGTGTGTGTGTGTGTGCGTGAGTGTGCGTGAGCACATGGTGACGACTGTCCGGGGAGAATGTTGACAATTGGAGTAATTATTTTACTTAAAATGTGTTTTATTTTACTTAGTGTTTACTTGCTGCCAAGACACTCAGCAACAATGAAAAAAAGCTTAATTTAATTTTGTAAACACTGTAAACATTTGAAACATTGAATAAAAATTGAAAATTGAATTGAATATTTAAAATGTATATATGTAGCAACAGCCCACGTGTGTCTGTCATACTATGCTCTATATAAAACATTCTGCTGACATTTAATTATTCTTAGATTTCCACGGCCGTTTAGAATCTTTTGAAACGTCGGTCAGAGAGGTCAGATATATACGGTAGAATATCCCGGAAAACTACTAAAAACTACACACCGAAGATCTATCTTTTCTGACATTTTTCTGTGAGATGAAACTCTTTATACAGTTTTTATAAATTGTTGTGAAAAATAAAATTGCACTCCATCTTCTTCTTTTTTCAATGCGACATCTAACAACTCGTCTGAACATAAGGTCTAGTAAATTACTACTAGTATTCTGATAACACAATTAGGTACCGGATTTTGTCCACAGAGATTAAGATAAATTATAGAAATCTAAATCACAGAAACGAAACTATTTATATGGTATAGATGTGAAATCAAGAGAAGGGAAGATGACCTACCAAAAGGATGGAGAAGAATAGCTCACGACAGAGATGAGTGGAAAAAACTAGGGGAGGCCTATATCAGCGAGACAATATGACCAACAAACTGGTTGATGAAATAGCATTTACTACACGATATATGTTGTATTTTAGTGTATTATTTTAAGTAACAATTGTAAAAAAAAAATTGGTCAGTGAATAAAGGCTTTACTATATTATTATATTATATATTATAGATGTCTCTAGCTTAGTCCATTAAAATACATGAAGAAACTGATTTGGAACATTATATACAACTTTTAAATTTTGATAATGTGTGGATGTTCCTACGGTGGAATTGGTCGATATTACATTGTCTAAAGTGATCACTTAAGCACCATGCTCATATGGTCATAAGCCCTGAGCTGCCCTATAAAGACTCCCATATACGTTTCCCATATACATAAATACCTTCGTCTCTGTCAGACTTCTATAATTTATCTTGATTAAACCATCTTTATTTACGAAAATAATCATTCCAGTCAAAGTAATATAAACTCTTAAATAATTAAGCAGAGTTGGAAATATTATGTGTAATTTATGAAAGGTCGATTTAAATGATGCCGATTGGTCGTACTAACTTCAAGTAACCCCTAAGCAATTTGGGTTAGAACGAATAAACATGTGGCACTTATGCTTCCACATACGTTTAAGTAAAATATTGAGAGCCCCGAGCGAAACTTTACACTCAAGTTTCAAAAGCAAATACGCTTATGTAAATGAAATTTAGCGTATTTAAGTTATTATCAATTACACGTTATTTACATAGTACGATACGACGGTTTGATGTTTGAATATTAAGCGTTATTTAGTAATAATTAAACCGGAATATTTATACAATATAAATGATTCACTAAAAGTACACATTTTAATGACGTACTCGTTTAAATGTATGTATGTACAATACTATTACAAATGAAACACTTGAAATTAATTATACATACTGAAGTCGCAGGATACTTGAGCGTCCGTGCTCGCACTTATTTATTCTCGAAAGGCAGGTACTCTCTTGACTTATTGTCGCTGATCATATTGAATCGCCGTTTGTCGCTTCTTGTCCTGGTTACAATAAACTGTTGTTTAAGTGATCACTTTACACAATGCAACGTTCACCAATAGGCGTGATGATAGATTTTGAAATAATCTTCTATAATTTAAATAACATTATTTCAGTAATAAATTACGTTTTTCCGCAAATAATTGCATTTCTATCTACTTATTTTTAATTTCGCTCAAACTGTCATGGCGTCTAAATGACGTCAAACCTAAGTAAACATTGCATTGTGTCTATGACAACAGTTCAAAGATGTGGCGAGTACTCAGGCGTGAAGTCATTCGCTCCGACCGGTGTTTCAGTTAAAATGGCGGATTGCACAATTTTATACTTATATTTAATTGAAAATCTTATTAATCTCAATATGTTTCTTAAAACTGGATCATTTTTTAGAATACTTTCAAAATATTTTCAAAATATTTCTCAAAAATATCAAATATTCTTTAATACAATTATCATGCCTATTCCACATAATCAAATTTTTTGAAATCGTATATATCGAAGGTAGAAAGTCAAAAGGGCATTACTAATTATTTCGGACTTCACAGGAGAGCAAAATAAAATTTTGTCAATCCGATTTTATCAATGTTTATTTTATTACTAAACGTTTTCCATATTTGTTGATAGAAAACGTTTTGATTATTAAAATAAATATTAACAAAATCAGATTGACAAAACATTATTTTGCTCCCTGTAAAGTTAAAAATAATCACTCACGCCGTTCTAGCCCTCTAGTATAGGCACTGTCGAATCCGCAAAAAAACGATTTTTATTTTACTATTTTAAACTATCCGATTAAGTCTATATTTTCGGATAATGTTAAAAAATAGTTTAGTTTTCCTTTAGTACATTCTTTGTTTAATGCGAATATGCAATTATTTTAATTTTGTTCGAAAATATAGATTAAATTTAAGGTTTTAAGAGAGTAAAAAGGAAAAAGAATTTTCAAAGATTCGACAATATACTAGTATGGGGACCGTCGATATGTTCTTTATCTGTCTTATTTAAAATATTTGAACGAAGTATGCTAAAGCCATATGTGGTCGAAAATTTGAATTCCCATGACATAATAGATGTCGCCAGTAGTAATAATACCTGTATATATATTTTCTGTATATGCATTGGAATTTACATATGAAAATGTTCAAGCGACGATGTCAGTGTTATGGTGATTAGTTATGAAAATAACTCATGTAAGTTAAATAGAATGATGAAAGCTCTGCCGAAAAAATCTAGTTTGTGATGGTCGACATGGAGATAGATTTAATAAATTTAGAAAATCTTAAAATAATAATATTCAAAAAGTCAAGTATGGACATCAAAAATATATTTCTTCTGTTTGGAATCGTTTAAAAGTAAAAGCCTGAAATATTTCTTCTTAAGATTCTATGTATTACAAGAGGCTAACAAAATATTGAATATTCAGCTATACAAGTAATATTTCTTAGATCTTTATTATACCATAGATATGATTCTGTGTTAAATTAATATCGTTTGCCAATCCTAATAGACCCGATCTTGTGAGTAGGTGCGAACGAGCCTTTATTATTTATGAATAGGAACAGCAAGTCTCGCGTGTAGCGAGTGCTTTACCATTATCTTAACGAAACGGACCAATCACAGGCGCGCTTTGCCTTCGACGGGTTGAGCCGGAGGCGACCGTCCTAATGACTGAATCCGGCCAATGGCGAGCGCCGGCGGTGAGGTCATCGTGCATAGGATGAGTCACTGCACTAGCGTGGATTTCAGAGATATGGTGCAATCGTTACTATAAAAGGAGCGAACACGATATACTCAGCCCCTTCAGTTCGAGACCAGACTTGCGAGCGGGAGCGCTGCCCAACAGACTACCGACGGAGCCCTGAGTTCCAGAACATCATTTGCGGATGGAGTTGCTGCCCGGACGTATGGAGGAATCTACCAATCATCAGTACCAGAGAGGATCATACCGCCACTGTGTAACAGCTAAGGAACATATTTATATTATCTATTACGGTTAATTATTTTCACTATCGAAATGTATTTATTTTGGGAATATTTGAGTTCGGAATAATTATGTGTAATTAAATATCACGATTGCTTGTGTGATATTGGTTCAAATCGTACAAGAATTCCGTTCCAAACGGGTGTATTTTTATGCAAAGCGAATTTCATACCGTTTATGCTAAAATTTGAATACACGGATTTCTATATGAATTAATTAGTAGCATTATAATAATTACTGTATTGCATAAGTATTGCGCAATCCGGTCTTCAGTTAACTCTTTATGATTTGAGTACCTCGGTACATCTAGCTTAACAAGTAGCTTCAGAATGACGAGTAAAGGACAGAATGGGGAAATCTAACTAAAGATTGGGGATATCTGGTTTGTGTTAGCCTAGCTGGCTGAGGGGTGGATGATTGCCGGCACTTGGGCGTGGAACCCGCACAAGCCCCTGCAGGGCCCCTTAAAGGCGGGGTCCTCCTTGTTGCTCGGGGTCGTCAATAAACCGACCACCTAACCTCATCTGGCGCAAACTACTTAAACCAACAAAAAGGTTCCCTATGTCTT
This sequence comes from Agrypnia vestita, assembly GCA_016648135.1. NCBI lineage: Eukaryota > Metazoa > Arthropoda > Insecta > Trichoptera > Phryganeidae > Agrypnia > Agrypnia vestita. The sequence goes on along the minus strand of JADDOH010025037.1, from coordinate 137,613 downwards.
TGGAAGGATTTCCATGCTTGAATGCTGTAAAACCTTGATAGAAAACGTTAACTTCTATTTCGTCCTCTGTAAGAAAGACAGGGCCAGAATAAATATAAAAATCATTCACTCATATGGAATAGCTGGGATATTATAAATATGTTACTAACACTCTAACATTTGTCCAAAGTAAATGTTGCAAGATGCAGAATCGTGGGACGCCGCTCTGAAAAGGCATAATGAGATTGCACAATAATTTGTAACATCGCTGACTATGCCCGCAAAGGAGGCTAATGTCGTCATCAATTCGTACCAAAAGAGTACATGATTCTTCAAACACCGGCCTAAAAGAAAGGCGCCTCAAGACAACACACATCATCAGAAACTCGTACCAAAAGAGTACGGCCTTCTCAATTATAAGCCTAAAAGAGAGGCGTCACAGGATCACATCTCGTAAAGAAGAGATAGAGTCTCGGGATGCAGTAAGTTCCGGAGGAACAAGGGGGGCCGTTTAGTCACTTAGGAAGTCGGCCACCGGGTTTAGGCGGGCGCGGGGCCTCTACCCCTCTCAGCAGAGATGCTGAGGGTTTAAAAAAACCAAAAATTAGCATTCAAAGAAACTATTATTTCATATAAACTCACGGGCTGTTGTAGAATCCTTTCGAACAAACCATCCCCGAGACCTTATCTACTTATTTATAAAGAAGTTTCGTTTCAAAAATGTCTTATTTCGTAGATAGCAAATATATGTATTATTTTCCCCAGGAATTAATATGAACAGGTTCATACACGTCTAAGACGACACCATTCAAGGTAAGAATATGTTAATATAAAGTGTTTAAAATTATTAGTTTCAGTGTTATTTAATATGTGAATTTCTCCTCTTTATGCCGTTCGATTGATTTTATTGGGTTGTTTCCAAACGGAAATGTTTTATTTCTAATACACGAATTCTTCTGGTGAACGTATTTTATTGTAACATAAATGTATAGATTATTAGGTTCGTTAGATGTTTTTATTACGTAATATTATGCAATTGTTTCCACACTGCTCCTATAAAAGAATTTGAAGTTATTACGATACACAACGGGGTCCTTCATCCATTAGACGAATCATGTGCCAATTCAACGACGTATTACGAATAGTATATATTGTATTTATCGAGATTTAGTCGCATTTATTATTTCTAGTGAGGTTTTTAGTATGGTTCCAGGCGCCATTATGAGGCGGAAATAGTTCATATTCATTGCCCGACTGCAATAGGTATTTTTGTCGCGTAAGAGGTAGCACTTTTAGGAATATAACTGTGTTTCATGTTTCGTCCCTGACGGACAGGATGGTGTGGCTGTGGCTATTTAGGTAATATACTTGGTAAATGCAAAGGGCAGTAGGTATTGTCAATTTCGTCTGTGAACCCAAGATGTTAGAAATATTTTAGTTAATATTTTTAGTTAATTTTGCATTCAAAAGCGCAATTTTCACACAATAATTATGTTAGTTAATAATTCATATTTTTAGTTAATTTACCGTATAAGGTATTTCTGATAGTATAGAACATTATTTCACATGAAATGTTGAATTTTAGTAGTAGTAAAATATTCTGTATAGAATATTTAATTTTAACAGCTGTATCGCTACATCATATGGTTGAAGTCGACCGGTTGCATCCTGCCGCTCGATCGAGCGCGCTCACATATAAGAATAATGAAATATTTGATAATCCAATATATTGTATTTTGAACGCGACGGTTTGCTACTTACTAACCTTCATTATTTAGTAGGACCCACATTAGGGTCATCTTACATCGTTAGCCGTGAAAAGAATATGATTTACATTGATTTGCAATGGAATGATTTGTATTATAGATTTGCTTCGCCTTATATATTCAACACACACCCCATGGGATGTCTAACTCTGGTGCCGGACCAGGAGCTATACTAAATTATTATTAAATGTATCAAGGCCGAGAGACCTTACTATCTAGCTGGATCATTACAGTGGTGCCGGTGACCAGACAGGAGCGTATTCGTTGGACTCATTTGCATAGTAATAAAATCATTTTGGTTTAGTTAATATTATAAATGAAAGAAAATATTTGATTATAAAAGCGGTTTTATTTAAACAATCGCGGACCACGGTCCGTGACATCAAAGAAAAAAGATTGAGCATTTATGTGAACCACGTACTGAGATTTGTAGACAAACGTGATACTAGGTATTAGAAATTTCTTTAGGTTGTTTGTCATATAGATAGTTGGCATTTTTATTATTTAATATTTTGTGAACGAAAATTATTGTAGTAATTTTGGTCCTTGTGATATATTAGTTCGATTTTGGAATGCCTGTTTCTTTGTAAAAGTATTGCTCCATTTTATAGAATATGTGATTTATTTCATATCTCATTCATTTTATGTGGTTTGAATTCAAACGATTCACATTTGAAAAATATTTTTAATAATTGTATGAAGAGAATATATTTGAATGCGATCTCACAAGTATGCCACCGTCACAATCTAAAAAAGACCATCGGGATTTGCGGATCGCAGTATAACAAATATGTAGTTAAGATTCAAACGATTCACGTTTGAAAGGTTTTAATTATTGCATTTGTTTTCTCGCAAGTATGCCACTGTCACGGCCTAGGCCGTCGGGATTTGCGAATCGCAGTATAACAAATATGTAGTTGAGATTCAAACGAATCACATTTGAAAGGTTTTAATTATTGCGTTTGTGTTTGTGTTTCGCAAATATACCACCGAACACGGCCAAAGCCGCCGGGTTTGCGAGCGCTGCGTGTTGGAAAGACCGGCGACGGTTTCCCTATATAACGCGAGCGGACACGTTTCGGCACAAGCGTGGAAGATGCGGCAGAGACCCGAGACGTTTGAGGGTTTAAGGTTTAACAAGTTCGACCTTCGCGCTCGGGCTAGTACGAAAAGACAGTTAGCTACGCCGAACGGATTCGCACGGCGCCCGAAATGCAAAAATATACACCTGTATTACGGGCAGATCACCGCGACAGATTTCAGCGCGCGCCACGGAGGGTTTATGATAGCTTAAAATTCGGTTTTAATTTAATTTCTTATATTAATATAAACTAATAATTAACCCACGCTAGATAAAATCTGTTCAGTGGCAAATATTTTCGCTTACGAGTTATGCAATAGTAATTAACAATAATAGCAGAAAAATATAAAAGTAAAAATAAATATAAAAACCGGATAACAATTTAGTAGAAAATATAAACACGAGAATATATGAATCTAAAAGAAAAGAACATTTGATATATGTTTTATTTTATAAAAAAAAATATAAATCCGATGTTTTATAATATTTACTTTTCTCTTTCGGTTATGTACTTTTATGATACAAATGAAAAAAATATTTTAATAACTATCCGTCTGGTTTCATAATTAAAAATTAATATAAATTAATTTTAATAAAATTAAGGTTAATGTAAATTAAATAAATCCACACTTGTTATATATTTGTCTTATGGATATTAAAAAGGGTTTCTATATTTGAAAAAAAAAAGATCTTTAAATTCAGCTAAATTTTTACAGATAATAATTACACAAAAAATTTATTGATTATAGTATTCTTACAAATCTACTTATATTATTTGATAACTTTCACGTGCATGTTTCGGAGATACCTTTTTATCGTCAAGGTGTTATATTAAAAATTGTCCTAAAAAAATAAAATGTCAATCTACAATGTTGCTGAATTAATTGAAAAAAAATAATAATTTCTTCATTGATTTATTATGGTTCTTAATTATTCTAATTATCTAAATGTGTTCTTAATTGTTATACACAGTTATATACGGTTCTGGTTATTCAAACTAATTATAATTTCTTTGTTGTATGCAGGATTGATAGACTTGTTCGTAATATAAACACAGACGCGTATTGTTGCACGAAGTTTCTTGTTTTGATCTAAAATTATTTTGATTTGAATTACAAGAATAAAATTACTTCCATTTTTATTTACAAGACGGCCTGGCATATGAATTAAAATGGCCATACTACCGCCATCTAGCGGAAATCAGAGAAAGTTTTGAGCCTTCGCTAGTATTAGTCTATAGGAAGCGGTAATAGAGAGCGCAATATATGTTCTCTTAGTAACGAATAATTAAAAATTGAACTTCTTTGTTGTTTTTTTTTATATATATTCCTTTGTTTCGCTTCATTGCAACGTTAATTGAAATTGTTTTATCTTCATTAATATATATTATATTATAATATACGTTGGTATAGTGTATTTATAGGCAGAGTAGAAATAAACAACAGCTTATTTGACTACAGAGATGAGATATGGTAGAAGGACAGTTGGCTTCTTTAATGATCATAAGGTTCACATACAGGGTTGATAATTGTTAAATGGTTACATCTTACTACTTCAAATTTCGTACGTATCTATATTGGGGTTGTTTTGGTTTTGGGCGCAATCTTCTTGGAAATAATACAAAAGTAAATCCGGAATTAACGATATGTGAGTTTCTTCAAGTTTTGAGAAGTCGTAACGCTATGATTGATTAAGCATTTATTGTTTTTACTATACATTGGGTGTATGTAGAAATCCTTTTGAATGGTGATAAAATAAAATAAAAAATAAATTTTTCAGGAGAGCTTTTGAATTCTTCTGGAACATTTTGAAAAAAAAAAATTTGAAAATAGATTTTTAGTAGATTAAATAGTGTAGCATAACGAAATCATTAGCTTCATCCACCTTCATGCGTCGTCGTGGCCATTACTTTTAGATTGAGGTAGAAAGGTTGGACGTTTGGATCTTGAATAGATTCCAGTCGTATAGCAAACCGAATTATACGTTAGGAATCCTTGATTCAGTTACACACATACATCTTCTGTGGATATCAGTGTTGGTGATGACTACTACAGCTAGTACAGATATTAGGGTTCACCTCTTCTGATTTGTAACAGTGTACTTCGTTAAACATGTTCGCGTTGTTAAAGGACCACTTAAAAATTTTATAATGTTATGTTACATATAAGTATGGGGATGATGAATACGGAACATATTAATAAAGTTGTTTTAGGTTTGCAATAAGTTTTGGGAGGAACAATATTACAGTTATACGGAGGATTTACGCCTGATTATTTGACAAACGCTTAAAAATCTGGGGGAAGACAGGTTAGTAGGGAATAGCTATGGGAAACTTTTCTAGACATCTGGATCCACTTCTTCTACAAACATGCGTCGTCTTTAGATATCACTCTTGAGGGTTGGCTGGAAAGTTAGTTGAGACGGTTAATAGTTATATATACTTTTACGTTCTACAATTATCGAAGAGGTTGTTCCTACCCTTTTCTTCCTCTTCTTCTTCTTCGTCTTCTTCCTATTCGTATATGTTATCGGTTATATTTATAGATATATATATTTTTTTTCTCTCCCCCTTTTTTAGTTATATTGACTTCAACAGCGTCTTCTTCTTCTTCGGTATGAAGGTTTTTTTTTATTGGTTATGTTCACTCTAGTCTTCTTCTTCTTTGAATACATACTGTTTATGCTTTACTTTTCAAATACCTTCTCTTCTATAAATAGCAATTATTACAATACTTTGCAACTACCTTTTCGTCTTATGGTATATCTTTCGACTGCTTCTCTGCTTTCTTCTTCTTCTTTTTTTCCTATAACTACATTCATTTCGTCTTCTTCCGTTTATCTTATACTTATCAACTGGTTTTCTTCGTCTTCTCTTCATCTTCTTCTTCTTCTTCTTCTTTTCCTATAACTACATTCATGTGTCGTCTTCTTCTGTTTATCTTATAATTTTAGACTCTTTTTCTACGTCTTTTCTTCATCTTCTTTTATTCTTTACCTTCTACTACATTCGCGTCTTCTTCTAATTTTATATCTTTCGACTACTTCTTCTTCGTCTTTATCTACTACTACACTCGGTTGTGACTTTCCTTCTTTATTTTATGCCTTTCGATGGATTCATTTTCTTCTTCTTCTGCTGTCATCCACTACTTTGCAGCTTCTTCTTCTTCTTCTTCATCATATTACACCAACAATAAAATATGGCAGTCATTACAGTATACGTGGAATATTGAGGACAATTGGCTGTTTCTACATAAGAGGACATGTATTGCGCATATGAATAGAGTTCATAACACAGGTGGGGTACTAGAGTTCATTTTGTCGCGGTTTTGCAATTATAGTAGGAATATACGGTTGACCATTCACTCGGTTAAAATAGGACTATACGAGTTTCAGATAGAAGAGGTTGTATAGTTTGGGGGAAGGGGGAATAAGAATTGTATTACAAGATGGTGAACACTTGTCGGGGTACACCATGGTAGGATAGCAAGGAATAGTTATTGGAAACCTTCTTGACAACTGGGTTATGGTTGAAGCTCTACTTCTTTAACAAATATGCATCGTCTTTGGGCATCTCTTTTGAGAGTTAGCTGGACAGTTAGTTAAAACGACGCCCAACGGTTATTGAAGGGACTTGTCCATTTGCGACTAGTCATTAGAAAATTTGGAGGCGGACTGCACTTTTTCTTTTTAGAGTGGATAGCAAGTATCATCGTCATCATGTTTACTCACGTACAGGACATATTGAGATCGAGGGGTTCGCTCTATATATTAGGAAGCTGGTTGTTAAGTTCATATGAATAGGTTGTACATTAATTCGTAGGTTAACATAATTCTGGAACTTCAGATTTATCGTAGCTCGCATTTCATAGGAGAAATATACAGTTAATATTTACTCGGTTGAGTTGGTTTGTATAGCTTGAAGGGGATGTGGGGAGTGTTAGTGGGAGTATATTCTGGGGGAAGGGAGGTATATGCTGGGGAAAGTAGTATAGAGTTGCGAGGTGGTGAACACTAGGAGTGTACCATTGTAAGGGAAGCAAGGAGGATAACAAAGTGGGGGAAGGGGCGTCTTATGGATTATTGATAACAGAATGGCGCTTGAGTGGTTAGCAGACACAATGATGAGATTACTGAGGCATTCAATCGATTATGGAGAATCGAACCCTTCCAGTCAATTGAATAAAATAGATACAGTCCAATTTTGCTTGCAATTCTTATATTCATGTTAGTTGTACACTTTTCATTTGAATGGTAGGCAGATGGTTTACAGTAGCTTTAAATACACAAAAAGGATTCCATTGAAAAGGAATTCTATCCTAATAGAAATATAGTACGCGGGGAAAGGAAAGAACAACGATTTATTTTAAAAGGAATTTTAGAAACTCTTGATAAGTATCACGAAATATACTATCCTATTGGGTTATTTAGCAGATAGGCTTGGTCTGATAGATCATTCCTCTCTCTAAATAAGGGGGAAGCTGTGATGGTCGACATAGAGATAGATTTAATAAATTTAGAAAATCTTAAAATAATAATATTCAAAAAAGTCAAGTATGGACATCAAAAATATATTTCTTCTGGTTTGAATCGTTTAAAAGTAAAAGCCTGATATATTTCTTCTTAAGATTCTATGTATTACAAGAGGCTAACAAAATATTGAATATTCAGCTATACAAGTAATATTTCTTAGATCTTTATTATACCATAGATATAATTCTGTGTTAAATTAATATCGTTTGCCAATCCTAATAGACTCGATCTTGTGAGTAGGTGCGAACGAGCCTTTATTATTTATGAATAGGAACAGCAAGTCTCGCGTGTAGCGAGTGCTTTACCATTATCTTAACGAAACGGACCAATCACAGGCGCGCTTTGCCTTCGACGGGTTGAGCCGGAGGCGACCGTCCTGATGACTGAATCCGGCCAATGGCGAGCGCCGGCGGTGAGGTCATCGGGCATAGGATGAGTCACTGCACTAGCGTGGATTTCGGGGATATGGTGCAATCGTTACTATAAAAGGAGCGAACGCGATGTACTCAGCCCTTCAGTTCGAGACCAGACTTGCGAGCGGGAGCGCTGCCCAACAGACTACCGACGGAGCCCTGAGTTCCAGAACAGCATTTGCGGACGGAGTTGCTGCCCGGACTTATGGAGGAATCTACCATTCATCAGTAGCAGAGAGGATCATACCGCCACTGTGTAACAGCTAAGGAACACATTTATATTATCTATCGATTAATTATTTTCACTATCGAAATGTATTTATTTTGGGAATATTTGAGTTCGGAATAATTGTGTAATTAAATATCACGATTGCTTGTGTGATATTGGTTCAAATCGTACGAGAATTCCTTCCAAACGGATGTATTTTTATGCAAAGCGAATTTCATACCGTTTATGCTAAAATTTGAATACACGGATTTCTATATGAATTACTTAGTAGCATTATAATAATTACTGTATTGCATAAGTATTGCGCAATCCGGTCTTCAGTTAACTCTTTATGATTTGAGTACCTCGGTACATCTAGCTTAACAAGTAGCTTCAGAATGACGAGTAAAGGACAGAATGGGGAAGTCTAACTAAAGATTGGGGATATCTGGTTTGTGTTAGCCTAGCTGGCTGAGGGGTGGATGATTGCCGGCACTTGGGCGTGGAACCCGCACAAGCCCCTGCAGGGCCCCTTAAAGGCGGGGTCCTCCTTGTTGCTCGGGGTCGTCAATAAACCGACCACCTAACCTCATCTGGCGCAAACTACTTAAACCAACAAAAAGGTTCCCTATGTCTTTGGAAGGATTTCCATGCTTGAATGCTGTAAAACCTTGATAGAAAACGTTAACTTCTATTTCGTCCTCTGTAAGAAAGACAGGGCCAGAATAAATATAAAAATCATTCACTCATATGGAATAGCTGGGATATTATAAATATGTTACTAACACTCTAACATTTGTCCAAAGTAAATGTTGCGAGATGCAGAATCGTGGGACGCCATTCTGAAAAGGCATAATGAGATTGCACAATAATTTGTAACATCGCTGACTATGCCCGCAAAGGAGGCTAATGTCGTCATCAATTCGTACCAAAAGAGTACATGATTCTTCAAACACCGGCCTAAAAGAAAGGCGCCTCAAGACAACACACATCATCAGAAACTCGTACCAAAAGAGTACGGCCTTCTCAATTATAAGCCTAAAAGAAGGGCGTCACGGGATCACATCTCGTAAAGAAGAGATAGAGTCTCGGGATGCAGTAAGTTCCGGAGGAACAAGGGGGGCCGTTTAGTCACTTAGGAAGTCGGCCACCGGGTTTAGGCGGGCGCGGAGCCTCAACCCCTCTCAGCAGAGATGCTGAGGGTTTAAAAAACCAAAATTTAGCATTCAAAGAAACTATTATTTCATATAAACTCACGGGCTGTTGTAGAATCCTTTCGAACAAACCATCCCCGAGATCTTATCTATTTATTCATAAAGAAGTTTCACTTCAAAAATGTGGTATTTCGTAGATAGCAAATATATGTATTATTTTTCCACGGAATTAATATGAACAGGTTCATGCACGTCTAAGACGGAACCATTCAAGGTAAGAATATGCTAATACAAAGTGTTTATAATTATTAATTTCAGTGTTATTTAATATGTGTGAATTTTTCCCTTTGCGCCGTTCGAACGATTTTACTGGTTTGTCTCAAATCGAAAATGTTTTATTTCTAATACCCGAATTCTTTCTAGTGTACGTATTTTATTGTAACATAAATGTATAGATTATTAGGTTCGTTAGATGTTTTTATTACGTAATATTATGCAATTGTTTCCACACTGCTCCTATAAAAGAATTTGAAGTTATTACGATACACAACGGGGTCCTTCATCCATTAGACGAATCATGTGCCAATTCAACGACGTATTACGAATAGTATATATTGTATTTATCGAGATTTAGTCGCATTTATTATTTCTAGTGAGGTTGTTAGTATTGGTTCCAGGCGCCATTATGAGGCGGAAATAGTTCATATTCATAGCCCGACTGCAATAGGTATTTTTGTCGCGTAAGAGGTAGCACTTTTAGGAATATAACTGTGTTTTATGTTTCGTCCCTGACGGACAGGATGGTATAGCTGTGGCGATTTAGGTAATATACTTAGTAAATGCAAAGGGCATTAGGTATTATCGATTTCGTCTGCGAACCCAAGATGTTAGAAATATTTTAGTTCCTATAATTTCATTGAATATTTGCTGCAGAATAATATTTGATGAGAGAAGTAGTTAATATTCCATTCAAAGCAAAAGTTTTAGACAATACCTTTATAGGTAATATTCAACAGCAAGTTAGAAATATTTTAGTTAATATTTTTAGTTAATTTTGCATTCAAAAGCGCAATTTTCACAGAATAATTATTTCCAGTTAATAATATATATTTTAGTTAAATGTATAGTTAGCACAAGCAGAGTATTAATATTGTATAGAATACATTATATTTTATATTTCATAGAAGAGAATATTTTATTCAGCGTTCGTTATATAGTTACAACCTTAGAGTATATACAATCCATTGTATATACTCTAAGGTTACAACGCAATTCGCAGTCGTGCCCCTCTTGCGCCATGCAGAGCGTCGCGCGCTCGCATATTAGAATAATGAAATATTTAATAATCCAATATATTGTATTTTGAACGCGACGTTTTGCTACTTACTAACCTTCATTATTTAGTAGGACCCACATTAGGGTCATCTTACATCGTTAGCCGTGAAAAGAATATGATTTACATTGAGTTGCAATGGAATGATTTGTATTATAGATTTGCTTCGCCTTATATATTCAACACACACCCCATGGGATGTCTAACTCTGGTGCCGGACCAGGAGCTATACTAAATTATTATTAAATGTATCAAGGCCCCGAGGACCCACTATCTACCTGGTTCATCACAGTGCTTACCGTGACCAGGAGAACGATTTATATTGAAATACAATAAAATGCTTTATAATATTAATTGAACATCATTTCGACAGTAAATACAGTCCGCTCGATTTGATTAGGATACCCTACTGGCTATCAGGATCATTAAAAGCTTAGTAACATAATTATAGTTCTCCAAAAGGAATGATTAATATTTTGTTCTTGCTACTTTTCGCAATGCTAAGAACAATTTTATTTTATTAAATTGAATATTATTTTAGGAAACACCAGCTTAAGAATCACCGTTCCTTCTTCAAGGTATACTGCAAACTAAATAAAAATATATTTGTTAAAATTAAGTGAATTTTTGTGTATAATTTTGATTAATTTAAAATGAATAACCACAAATTTTAAGCTGATTACAATATTATGTATTTTACTTTTTCGTTCAGACTGTACAAATATTATACATAACTTGCTTTTACAAAACTTACCTATAACTGATTACTCATCCCTGAAGAAAATGTAATAACACAAATAATTGTTCCATATTACTATTGATAACTACGCCCCAATGAGCGACAAAATCTGCGCAGTATTTCAAACTTCAATAACTCCGCCTAAAATAAACGTAGAGTCTCCATCTTTATTTCTTTTTAAACGGGAAGAATGAAAAATTATGCCAGAAATGCTGAAATATCAGTGGCTTTCGGACGTCGTAAACTGCACACGCGCAAATTAAACTCACGATTTTTGACATTGCTGATTCGAAACGTGTCTATTAACGGGATTATATATCAAAAACGACTTATCATATTCGAGTGAACTAAAATTTTTTTGAAGGAAAGTATACTAGTGACAATTCATTTTAGCTTTAAATACGTATCTGTAATGTATCTTGATGTGACAAATGTTTGCGTGTGTGTAAAAGGGACGGAAGATGCACGAATCTGACCGCGTCGGTTACGAGGCGCGGCCATTCGAAGTCGCGGACTTTTAGAGAAAAAACCCACTGCTACGCACAATACCTTACCATATTTTAGTGTCGTTTATTGTGTCTAATTCTAGATAAACCCTGGAAAAGATTCCATTGTTTAATTACAAGACCCGGAATTCCCTAGCAGAATAAAAGAAGATCGCTTGACTGGCAAGTTTATCACATTTACAATGAATTTGTAAATTTTTACATTTTTTAAATGTAGCCTTACCTAGATAAACCCTGGAAAAGATTCCATTGTTTGATTACAAGACCCTGAATTCCCTAGCAGAATAAGAGAAGAACGCTTGACTGGCAAGGCCATCACATTTACAATGAATTTGTAAATGTTTACATTTTTTAAATGTAGCCTTACCTAGATAAACCCTGGAAAAGATTCCATTGTTTAATTACAAGACCCGGAATCCCCTAGCAGAATATGAGAAGAACGCTTGACTGGCAAGGCCATCACATTTACAATGAATTTGTAAATGTTTACATTTTTTAAATGTAGCCTTACCTAGATAAACCCTGGAAAAGATTCCATTGTTTAATTACAAGACCCGGAATCCCCTAGCAGAATATGAGAAGAACGCTTGACTGGCAAGGCCATCACATTTACAATGAATTTGTAAATGTTTACATTTTTTAAATGTAGCCTTACCTAGATAAACCCTGGAAAAGATTCCATTGTTTAATTACAAGACCCGGAATCCCCTAGCAGAATATGAGAAGAACGCTTGACTGGCAAGGCCATCACATTTACAATGAATTTGTAAATGTTTACATTTTTTAAATGTAGCCTTACCTAGATAAACCCTGGAAAAGATTCCATTGTTTAATTACAAGACCCGGAATCCCCTAGCAGAATATGAGAAGAACGCTTGACTGGCAAGGCCATCACATTTACAATGAATTTGTAAATGTTTACATTTTTTAAATGTAGCCTTACCTAGATAAATCCTGGAAAAGATTCCATTGTTTAATTACAAGACCCGGAATCCCCTAGCAGAATATGAGAAGAACGCTTGACTGGCAAGGCCATCACATTTACAATGAATTTGTAAATGTTTACATTTTTTAAATGTAGCCTTACCTTAATCCACCACCATCATCATCTACGTCGGGGAATTAAATACTTGTACTTCCATATTTTCTTGTCTTGCGCTACTGCGATGTTGAGCGGTACCGCTTATATCGAACATGGGTCGGACACAATAGAAAGAAAGATTTCCTTCCTCAATCTCCATCGATAGAGCGCATAGTCTTGACACTCAAAATATACACACTAAAACAACTTGCTGCTTACATAGCTGAAACTGTTGTACTCACGGAGTTCGTCCTATTTCTTGGGTTACAGAGCTCCGCGTGTTGTAAATCGAGTGAATTCGGAAACATAGCGCGATATGTCTATTTCTGAAAAGCTTTAACTTAAACTGAGGTTACCTCGAATTTAGAAACAAAACTACAAGTCCATTTTTGAAAGGCTTAAACTTTGGAAAACAACGAGTGCGTCGTATTTTTAGGAACTACTTGAAAAAAATCAATTTTCCAACATAAGAAAAGACATTTCGAATTCCAATTGTCAACTGGTTCGGATTTCGTATATTAAATCCTGGCCAGCAATTGGAGCAGAATATCTCGAACGTCAATTTCGACCAATGACACTTCATTATTTCGATCAGCGGTCAGCGATCACGAAACACTAGCTAATTATAGGTATATATTATCGAAATTAAAAATTTTGTCTGTAACAAATACCCTATAATGAGAAGCGTACCTATTCTGATTAGAATTTTCTAGTATATTCCCCCGTGTTTATACGATATTTGTGGGCGCGTCAAAATGCGTAATTTATTACATCATTTATAAAATTAAATTTAAAAAAACTAACAAACCTTCAAAACATAAGCTGAGCGTGCTTTAAAATATGAGAGTAATTTAGTTAAGCTATATTTCTGGATAAGAACTTTATCACTATACCAATCAACTTTATAAAAATGTTCACAATAATAACGAACTGACCTAAATAGCAGAAATATAACTTTTTTTTAGAAATATAACACTTAGTAAATTGCATACTGTAATACCTGTAATACATACCACAACTGCTCAGCATCACTATACATTTAGAGGTGTGAAATGGTTTAACGAATCACCTGTTAAAATGAGGATTGAAAAAATTATGAGATCTTTAACCTTTAAGTGCTGACGTCAAATTTTTGTAACGTTAATACTGACGTACGGTCTCTCCGGCCCGCAATATTAAAAAACACCCTAAGTTTAAAAAACGCTATTTATGTTAATGTTTTAAATACAGATTTGAAGAATAATGTTTTTTCGTGGCGAAAAAAAATCTAACTACAACTACAACAATTAAACAGAAATTAAACATTATCTTTATTATTAGAAAACTAGCAACTATAAAAAACAAACTTAAAAAATATTCACTTGTAACGAAAAAAAATCAAAAGGCTCAAAATTTCTTAAAATTTAGATATAATCTGGCTGACTTGTTTTGCGCATTGCAGGAAGATATAGTTTTTGCAAGAATAGCACTTGTAAATAGATTTTTGATAAAGTTTTGGTGGACACAATTAACAATTCTTACGAGATTTTTCTTCATCTGCCCGATCAGCTGGTGATTTTCTGGCATGTCTTTTCCCAAAACCCTTGACAAGTTCATACATAGTTTACGTGGCAGTTTCTAATTATTCTTTGCATATGCTCTAACACCAGTTTTCGAGTCAGTTCTTTAATTCAATAATGAAGATTGTTATTAATGTAGAATTATTATGTTATGTTGAAGAATCCTTACAGCTCGAGTCGGGGCAGATTTAGTCCATTTATATCGATTCTGATTTAAAGTTTGATAATGAAACAGTTCCTCGTAAGATGAACGATGGTGATTCGTGCTACTGATTTGTGTCTTCAAAGTATGAGGCTGCGGCATCGTTGTCCATATCAAACTATTCAGATACAAAGTTGTCTCCAACGTCGTCCGAGTCACTAGATCCTTCAGATTCCAGCCACGTAGACTTAATGCCTTCAGTCTTCATTTGAAGTGTTACGACCCTAGCAGTCTTTGATGGACGAGATTGCTCTAAATTTATTCTTCGCTTTTTAGATATCGACTGCTTCCTCTATTTTTTATTTTACTGAAATTTTCTACAAAAAATACAAAAAATAAGGTTGAATGAAAATAGTTACGTAAATACTGACGTACGGCCTGACAGGCCGCAATGGATTTTCAAATTGACTAATCACTTAATGTTATGATTTCCGCGACATAAAACCCACTACCAACGGTATGAGCACAGCTTGAAGGTACAGTTGCTGGAAAACTTCTTGAAATTTTTTGGCGTAGTGGGGGAATGCGCAGAAGACAAAATTTGGGTCTCTTTGGTGGAATAATACATGCACAAACTTCTCCCCACTACGACGTAAAATTTCAAGATGTTTGCCGGCTACTGTACTGAGATGCCTACAATAAATGCGTGGGAAAAGGGGGTGATTTCACGATTGTTAACTTGATTGATAAGATTGTCAGTACTTTAAGGTTAAGAAAAATATTAAAAAATACCCTCAGAGTTAATTAAATTTTTATATTATTATATAATATGTAATCTATTTACTAATTACTAAATTATGTATACATATTACTATATAATTCTTTAGAATATTTCTTTAATAAAGGATAGTTTTAAGTTTAATATTATTTATACTGCATACTGTTATTAGCTTTGCTTAAAATTTTCCATTAATTTTTTCTTCACTATATTCATTTTAAAATATTTTGCTTATCATTAGTTTATTTTACTATTGCTTTACATAATTGCATTATGATTATCGCATATTAGTTACTTTTTTTTCCTCTTATATATAGGTACATAGTGTGTACTACTTACTACTTCATATACCTATTTAAAATATAATGGTACTTCTCTCCTACTCACGAGTTATATCACTCATGTAGAAGAGAAATAAAATTTTAAAAACTGTTACTATCTTTATTTAAAAAAAATGTATATATCTATAAAATAAAAAAATTAAGATTACAATTAATATTTTTTGCTAGCACGTGTTTTCCTTAATATTTATTGTAATGTAAATTTCGGGACTAAAAATATATATTATCTTCTATGAACTCCTCGGAATCGTAGTAATGAATGGATTTTTAAATAAGTTTTTTTAAATAATTTTGGTATTAAATTTATGCTGCCTAAGGGAATAAATAAAAAATTCTCAGAAAATGTTTTCAGTAAACAGGTAAAAAAAAGTTAATTATAAGACAAAGAGATTCAAATAATAGCCCATAAATAAAATAGTCAGGAGTCAAAGGGTTTAAAGGATTTTAAAAATAAACAATATTCTATAACGGAGGGTAAAATTAGTAGTCTGTGAAAAATACATGTAAAGGTAGGGACAAACGGGATTTAAAAGTATTTTGCGGAATGGGTCGGATTATATCTGATCGATCAGTATGAAAAATACTTGACTTATCTAAGTATATTAAAATATTATTTTTTTGACTAGATATCACATATCGTATCCTGAGTACAAGGCTGTCACCTTTCTTAAATATGCATTTGGAAATAATGGGGCTCAAAGATTCTCAATCTTTTAATTCAAGTAGAACTGTAAGCATTAAAGGTGATGGTTTTGCACATCAATATGACAAACTATAAAAATTTTGTTACTACTTCTTATAACAAAATCACATCTAAAAAATAAAAATGCCTCAAATACTAACATATCACTTTATTTTGCAAAATAATTTTACAAAGTCTCATAAAGATGGTCGTTTGGTACGTACTAAAATTCACAATATTCTAAAATTTAACATTTTTAACTCCTAAAAGTTATTTTTGGAAAGGTGATACTCTTGCATTTGGGGTGCGATATTCAAGACAATTCCTTTACATTCTTTTGTTATGTCTAAAACAAAAGCCAGCAGCAATAAAATATGTTACTACCTACATTACACCTACATCAAAACCTAGAACCTTTTCTTCCAGTGTGTCTTCTTCCTTTTAGTTTTTCTTTGTTATTCTGAATGAGATGCGATCGTGAGCGAAATTCCAATTCTGGTTTGAATTATATTTTTTCACAAAAAAATAAAATATTATTCATACACGTTTCGCTCTAAACTAAACGTCACAATCCATGAAAATTAAAATGTTGCCTACAATATAATGTGGTGCTTAGCGAGGTACTTAGATGAAATACAAAACACTTTTTTCTCAATTAACTCTGTATCTCTTTGCTTGCTTCGTGATTCACATCCATTAAGGAAATGCAGGCAAAGGATTAATGTCTGGATATAATATTCGTAGTATGCAGGAGAAAATATACTTAACGTTGTATCCTTTATGAGTTCATTTTTGTAAAGAGTTGCACAAAAAATACGCTTCGTTTTAATAGAAAATTATTTCAATTATTTGCAGCTATATTATGTTTTAATTATATAATTATATGTGTTATGTTTTATTGAAAATATATATTTAAAAACTGTTTATTTAAGAAAACTTATGATCACGACATATTTCATATATTTTTTTCATTTCATTACCGATAAATCGGCGTTTATTGGACATTTAATTGCTTGACATACTCACATAATACATATATATATATATATATATATATAGAATAATCATTATGTAGCAAACCTCTCGGCTACTACCTCGTTAGGTGTAAAGTTAAACCTGTTCTGAGGCAGCTTTTTTAATCATTTTACCACCGTAGATTTACATCTAATATTTATTTTGAAAGATAGTACATAAAGTAAAAATCAAGAGTAAAATATATTTAAAAAATTTGAAATTATTATGCGATAGGCCGTAAAAAAACTGGAAAAGCATGCAAGCAATAGTTTTACATTTATTATCAAAACAGCGTCTTTCACATTTATCCTCAAAAGAGTCGATACAACGAGAACGAAGAACCTATTATGTACCACCGACATGAAAACTCCCCGGGAGTAATCATCAGAGACGTAGTAAGAAACTCCATAATTTGTAAGATCTGCGATATCGAAGATGTGTTTCGATGGGGAAGAAATAGAATAAGAAACTGGATAGATCATGTAGAAAGAGCTGATTCAACAAGAGTAGCAAAAAACGAGACAACTGGAGCCAGCAGACCTCCAAGATGACACCAAAACGATGAAGGGACAACTGGTCATTCATGTCTCAGGACCTGGAGCCGAGAAATAACAGAACTTAGCCCTTACACAAGCAAAAGAACAAGATATTATGTGTCTACATTAGTGACGGGTCCGCTCTGTACTCACTACTACAATGTAGTACTACACTACATTGAAGTGCACACGTCGCACGTTTTGAAGTGAAGTGCACACTACAAACTACAAACACCAAAGTTATTGAAAGTATAAACTTCAAACAGTACACTTCATTTCAAAGCGAAAACTACAAAGTACATACACTTCAAAGTTATCGAAAGTATGAGAAACATACTTTAAATAGGAAGAAATTTCTGAAAACAGTAACAACCACACCCCCCATGGTTTGAAAATTTTTTGGAATCGAATGAAGAAATCTGGCTTTCATTACACTTCACTTCATTTCATTAAAACTACAATTTCTTCATTTCATTACTTCACTTCATTAATACTACAATTACTTCATTACTTCACTTCATTTACTTCACTTCATTTCGCAGTACTACAATTACTTCACTTCAAGTAGTTTTTACTACAATTGTAGTGTACACTTTGTAGTCTTCAAACTGGTGAACGTGTGTGTGTTGTAGTCTTCATTTTGAAATGTAGTTTTTCCCTTCCCTAGTCTACATGCATACTTTCACGAGACACTGTTCAAGGAGAAGTAACTTCCAAACATTTTAGAAAAAAAATATTCCAGAAATCGAGGACTCTCAGCAGGGCAGTAAATAGTCATATTTTGACGTTTGGCGAAGTTATTGAAGTGATATGATAGACAAGTGAACCTGTGCAGACGTGAATAAACATAAAACACCAGCGGAATAAAATATACCTATTTAGAATAATATCTATTCATACCAATGAATGCTTCAAATCAAATTATTTCTAATTAATTCATTTAATGTGATTTGAGGGATTACACATCTGTAAAATTAAGGTAGAAATATTTTTATTATTGACACTTATTAAGGTGTAAATTAAACTAAGATTTTACTGGAAATTTTTTGAAAAAAAAGGCCACGTCACGTTCATTCCCGTGGAGCTCCTCCGCCGTAACTGAGATGCAATTTGCTCATATACAGAGAAAAACATCATAAGCTTATTTTAAAATGAGATATTTCATATAAGTTTATAACAACTAGCCGTGTACCCGTGAAAAATCACGGAGGAGGAATAAATTAATAGTTCGCGTCTTAGCTAAGCCCTGTTCTTACAGTGTGTAATATAGGATATTTTTATGAGTCAAGGACAGATGGAAGCTGTGTCGTTTAGTTGCAACGTTGTCGTCCGCGCATCTGAAGTTCGAGTATTTCAGTCGTGTATGTTATAATATCATATTTATTAATTTTATGATGTAAATACAGTATGTCCTAAAATTCAACGTCTTCTCTTGGAGGGCTGATAGGCCAAATTATGACTGAGCAGAAAATCAAAATATAGGGGGTATAAAAGCAAAAGCAGCAATATCTAAAAAATTAAAATAATTTTTTTGAATGCAGTAACCGGGGATAACTTATTTAGAATGTACCGAATCTAAGATTTCGGTACATTCTAAATAATGCTGTATCCCTTCCAAAATTATGTTTTTTAAATAGCAAAGGCAGTAAATATCTTCGTAGTTTCAAAAATAAAGGCAGGAACTTTCAATTCAATCAATCCCCAAGGCAAGTAAAACGTGACAAACTGGCCGCTTTACACTGAATAGAAAGTTTGTGCCAATTTTAGAATGCGATATTCAATTATGCAAATATAGCATTAACAGCAACATCCAATCCGTTATTTGATAGCAAACAATGCAATATCCACATTTAAAAGTAAATAATGTATTTAAACACATACATAAATGAAAAACTGAGGTGGCGATTGTTTCTAATTTTTTTTCAATTAAATGTGGATATTGTGGCTTCCAGAGAAATAGATAACATTATTTTTGTATTTATCTCAGAAACTCCTATGTGAGATATTGCTGTATTTGCTTTGATTCTCCTCTTATGACCTTTTTAAAAAGTATACATAGGGCAGTTTTATGATTTTCATGAAATTCCTTACATTAAATCTGTTTTTTCGAGTGCCACAGCTACGAAATTCCATATTCTTTGCTGCCTTTACTTTACTGATTATTTCTGCTATTGATAATGATTTAAATAAATGTAAGTATAATAGTATAATAATAGCTAAAAGTGAACCTTAAAGCTCTAGTACCTTATAAGTATTTAAAAAAAAAACAAGTAAAAAAAATACCGCAGAAGTTGTATTATTAATAAATTCTTGTCAGTCATGAATTAGCCAATCAGTTCCCTCGAAAAACCGCCTTTGACTTTAAGAACATCATGTATGTTATATTTCATTTAAGTTTTTAAACACAACAGATTTTAGAAAAAATATTATGTTAGATAGGGAGATCGTTTACACGTTTTTCACAAATCGTCATAGAAATATACATTAAATCATTATTCATTAATTTAAAACATACTCGTAAAATGATCAAAATAATATTTAAATCATAGATGCATACCATAAAAAAAAATTATTGCATTTACCGAGGGGAAAAAATTAACGTTGAAGCCAAAACATTTAAAACAAAAAGCATAAAGTGCAAAAACCAATTTGTGCAAGGATAATAAATATAAAGGCCAGTGTAAACACAACAGTTACGCAACTTGATACAGTGAGGTGCATTTAATTGACCGTGCAAACATGTTTATTTTTGTTTTGTATTTTTGATAATTATCTTCACTGCTTTGAATATGCAGTGAGGCCCGAATTCAGAGTCAATACTTAAGGTACGCCTTAAAAGTGTTATTTTTTACTGAAAATTACGTTTTTAAGGCGTAAATTACTTAACCTTTGAATCATCTTACTATCGATTTCGAATTTGGGTCAGAGTGTTTGTTTTTTTTAACAGAATGTAGAGCCCTTGATTCATAATTCTTTTTTCTCTCTTTTTTATACACGACATAATCGTGAGTAAAACACATGGTGTGTTAGTATAAGTATCAGTATAAGTATAAGTAGGTATCCTTGATGTGATTTGCTGTCACAAACTACTTTCGTTTACATCACTAACATCATGGGTACCCTAGAGATGAAATGCTGCATTATAAAACAATAACTCTTATATATTTATTTATAACATATAATTAGTTTTTTATCAACTTGATTTCGAAAATTTACAATGAGGGACATTGTAAATTTTCGAAACCTATAAATAGACTCAAGTCTTAAAATGAAGTCGGTGATAAATATTAAAAAATTAATTTATTATTATTATTATTATTGATAATGGGCAGGCAGCTTAAGCTGATGATAGGCCCATATCACTGTCTCTCATTTGAATATCCAGCCTATTCTTAAATTGGTTGACACTGGCTGCAGACACAACATCCTCGGGCAAACTGTTCCACATATTGACCACTCTATTGCTTAATGCATGCTTTCAAATTTGAAAAAAGAATTTTGAAAAAAAATTAAATATGACTACTGTTCTTGCGGTGCTATCAAAATAATGTCACGGGTTCGCAGCGGTAGAAGACAAATGACACACTTGAAATTAATCGTAGTTTTATATAATCAAGAAAGTCACTGGACACGAACTTATTCTTCACTTGAAAATTTTCCTATTGTCTTCATGAATATTCGCACGTCTGCGATCGCACTTATTCACTTTTGATCGCCTGGTAAGTACCCTCTTCGCTGATCGCTTATAATTCGCGCTAGTTGACGTCTTCGCTAGTATCTGTTTTTATAGAATCGCAGAACTGTCACAGTAAACTTAACTGCTTAGCCTCACGTGTCTTATAAAATGATCATAAAACTAATGTTGGTATAAAATCGCCTATTAATCGTGACATAAACAGTTTTGAAAATTGTAAAAGTAACCTGTTTAAATTTTACGATAACATAAAAAAAAATTTTCTTTATAAGTTTTTCCTCACTAATTACACCTTTTAAATTTTATCCTCACACATTCACAAACAGAAACACTATCCAAGTGGGCTATAAATAAGGTATTTTATAATACGCCATGTTTATACATACATATTATAAATTATCTTTAATTAAAAATATTTTTTACATTATATGGTGCATGTTTTTGGTACACGTTCCTGTAATTTATTTGTTTCTTTCTCTGCATTTACTGTATTGCATCAATTGACATAAAAAAATATATTGACGTTGGATATCTGAAATTTTTCTTTGATATTTTTTGTTTTCAAAATATTTATAGAATTTTCTAGGTTGTTGTCTCTCGTAAAAATATATTTTTTTTGTAACATTAATTAACGTAACGTAAAATGTAACATTAATTGTAACGTTAAAATATTAAAAAACTAATTGAAGAACATATTAGTCTGAAACTAATGCGCTCAAAAATGCTGACATTAGCAAAATTCAATGCTAGGTATAGATATTCCTACTATGGAGGTTCGGACTCCTAATGACTCTCTAAGCGGCCCAGACATCGTGTTAATCACCAGTGATTATCTAGCGACATAAGTGCTTACATTATCAAAAGTATGAATTGCAAAAGTGCGATTATTATATCATTAGATGATGCGAAGGATCGTGCATTCCAGCGAATAGTCAGCATCGTTGAATCATAATTTAGATTTATTGCAAAGAAAACAATGCACCATTTTTAATCGCCAATGCTTTCTTGAAACATCAGAAGTGTGTTTAAACATCTTCATTTTTTATTCAACTTCTTTTTCTTTAATTTTTATTTTTATGTATCATTTTAATACACAGATAACTAACAAATAAAAATAGGTTAAAAAAAGGCAATTAAAAATTACAATTAATTTTACTCCGTTCTCAATGTTTGAAAAACAGAAAACCGTATTTGAAAATTTTATTCTGTTTATTTATTTTAATTGCGTTCTATGAAAAAAATAAATTCTATACCATTCTGGTAATGGAAATTTCGCCGCCAAAACTTGTTGGTTGAAAAATCGTTTTTCATTTTGGAATGTGTAATTATTCATTGCGTACTTTTATATAACAGTTAAAAAACAATTTCAATATTTTATAAATTTCTATAAAAAGTTAATTTAAAAGTTAATTAAAAACAATTTCAATGTTTTATATATTTCTATAAAAAGTTTAAAAACAATTTCTATATTTTATATATTTCTATATTTCGGACCCAAAACTATAAAACTCAAGCCGTAAAAAACTCGGTTATCAGTAGAATCATAAACTTTTTCTTGCAATACGAGAATTCCCTTGGTATAGATTTATTCGCAGACACAAAGTATATTCTTAAGCAAAAACTTAAAGTAATGATTCCATAGCTTTTAAACTAACGTACAACGCACATTCACGCACATACACGCATACACACACATAGACACACAGGAACACACACAAATACACACACGCATACACATCACTTTTAACTAAGTAATTTTATAGATATTATTGTAAGCAATTAATAGAGGTATGAAGCAGATATTTATCAAACGTTTTAATCTTTTTCTTTGTAAAACATCTTCATGCATTGGAAACTTCAATTCGTATAAATAAATTTAAAAAAAATATATATGTATATTTTTTTTTATTTCCATAATTGAAAGGTAAATTACGAGTAAATGCGTGTACTTAATTATATACCAAACTTAATTTTATAAATAAAAACATAATTCACTGTGAATTTTTTCACATTAAGAACACAAGTCTTTGATATTTATCAAATATAAGGTTATACAATAAAAATTATATATATAAAACAAAAAAATGGGAAATCATCAAGCCTTAAATACAAAATATACATACACAAGTTCCAAAAATTTAAAAGATTTAAAAGTGAAGGTTACATTTTATAAAGTTAACACTTCAGCCAGCCATGCGAGAGGTCGTTGACCCTGTATGTACTGAAAAGACTTCCTTACCTATAATAATAAAAAGCTTTGTCTCTATGAGACATCTATAATATATCTTAATTAATGATGCACCCCTAAAATCCAGTATTGTTTGAAAAATTTGAACATACAGACTCAAAACATCCCGAATAACTAAAGACTGTTAATAAAAAATAAAATAAAGACTGTTAATATACGTAAATTTAAAAATTAATGTGATATCAGTGATAAAATAAGTCACCTTGAAAATTTGTCAGCAAGCGTAAGACAAATGAGTATTCACTCGAGGATGACGGATTCGGGCTTTTATGAGAATATGAAAATGTTTTGAGGGATTATTCTTTGTATTAGTTTCGCGTTGTGAAATTTCTCGAAGAAAGGTCGACACGGGTTGGGTGTAATGAATATAAATTGTTTTTTTGTAATATCCTGAACGCTACAGGATTCAGGTATTTTTTAATAAATCGTTCATTCTGATCCGGGAAACAGGGAGCGACGAAGGCTCAGTGTGCATGTGTGCGGTAGTGTGTAGTTTTTGAGAAATATATATATAGAATAATGTTTTTATTTTTGATGCCTAGTAGAATAACCTTCTTATGTGTAATATTATGATCTTTTTTTGCCACGCAATATAACACGAATATATTAAATGAATCTCCGCGTGCTTCAGACGGAAAATATTATAATATATTATAACCATTGGAAAGTGGATGGAGTACAGAAGAAATGGGATCGTTAAGAACAATGTGTGTGAAAACTGTGTGAATAATCAGATATTAAGAAAAAATATAAATAAGCGTATGTACGAACATTTTTATTTGTATTCTAACAGAGTTTTAGTTTAGTAGTTTGCTTATTTGCTTTCATTTATTTATCACTCTATATATATTTCAAATAGGTTTACAAGATCATTAGCTTACATTAATTCTGGAATATAAAAGTATAAAGGGTACAAAGGCAGCAATATACAAAAAAATTAATGAAAAACAGAATCATCGAGGAATACGAATTTATTGTGTACTGAATTCGAGATTTTTTAGGAAACAGCTTATAAATTTATAGGAAACATCACAAAAATTGCCTTTTTTCGCGCTTCGTAGATAGGTATTCCCCCATAATCGCTCTGTTTTATTTCGCCAATTAAGTACTTCGCTCGATTATTTTGCTCGATATATGTCGCTACGCGATTTCACGACTGGGAGTACCTTGCCGTCGACTCACACGTACTTCGCATTGAACGAACTGTCAAACACGACAACTCACTGCGCTGCCGCGTAATTCCATATTTATACCCGTCGCTGGTATTTTCGCACTTTCTACATTATTCTAGTGTTTAGAAATTGTCGTCGCTTCTCGGTTGTTCCAGGGGTTCCTAAACATTTGTACAAGTTTTCCGAAGGTTGTAGATAATTGTAGACCGTTCTAGATAACGATAGCGTTGTTCCAAGTGACACGTTGCCATAGGTTCGGAGAGTGCGTAAATTATTTTCAGCATCTCGTTACAATAATAAAGAAAATGTATTTTTTAAAATATTTTTCTTTCCAAAATAACAGAAATTCGAGGATTTTCTCTTCGAGTAGGATTATTTAACGATTTAATTCACTTTGGGTGTGGTATGAAATCAAATATTTTTGCGTGGTAGATTATCTTCTGTTTCTAAAATATATGTATATAATAAATACATTAAAACTAAATATTTATGAAAATTCAAGACAAGCTATATTAACTGAAAATAGGGTTGCCCTTATCAATTATGAATTATGAATAAGACTGTTTTTTCTGTTTTCAAATTTTATACAGTTCGTTTCAATTTGTCGCATTTTTGACCAGGTAGTTATAAATGCCTTTAATATATTTTTTCCAAAAAAAGTTAGTTTGTCATGGTCTAAGACTAGAGGCGCGATATATTGCTACCAAGGTCTTATAATCACTTTAAATCCCTGACCACGACTAACTAAAAATTAATCGCACGCAATGTGCGGCCCAAAACTCAAGAAGGCTTAGTGGCCATTTGCGAGGTGTCGGAAAATACGAAACGCGAGCTGGAATTCAAAAAGTAAGCTCCCCTGAGCCGTCATCAATCATAAATATTTCTGTCCTGTTTGGACTGTGACAGATACGACTGCTTGTATGAAATGGGTATTAAATTATGGACAAAAAAAGAAAATCGAGTCGAAAAAATAACCAAGGTTGGCTTTTAAGTATTATTTGAGGGTCTGATTAGCTTTGGGGTCTCTAATAGGATTCTTCTAAGCACGAAATGTTTTTAAATTATTTATGTAAGAACATCAAAGAGGAACCTTTTCTGAAGTAAGAGGTGTAGGTACAACTTTTATCCGTTGTTTCATTTGGTGTTTTATGCTCACGCATATAATAACGCATTTTATGATATGGTCATCTGTTTTTTGAGACATGAAATATATACAATTTAAGAGAGATTAACTTTTATTTTTGAGAGAAGGTTGGATCACAGTGGAAGAAATCAAACCTCGCCTCTTTATTCGTTAGTATTTATTTATGCGTAGTTCAACATTCCTAATAAAAAAAAATTCTACAAAAGACAAGGTTTTTTAATTTTTTAAAAACTTCATTTTATATATTTTTTTTTATTATTATTAACTAGCTGTGCACGCGTAGATTTTAAGTACACTGTTTGGATCGCCATAGAACTTTGGCGAACCTTCTAGAACATTCTCCTTCCCAAACTTTCAAAAAAATTGTCGAATATGCAGGAACCTTCTAGACACACCGACACATTTTGCCACTCAGTTTAGAACCTTATAGAACTTTCGGGAATTTTCTAGAACCTTCTCCTTCCAGAACTTTCTAGAGAAGGTTTTTCCGGAACCTTCTAGACTCACCGACACAGTCGGCGCGCCTATTTTGAAACAATCTGAAGCATTTGCGGCCTTCTCATAACAAAACAATGTGCTAAAAAGCACATTTTCGTCACCCACTCCCACCCACGCACAGCCACCCCCACCAAACTCGCAAATTTTCGATGTGACACCAAGGGCTATCCACCACCATAACCACCGGTGGGTGGTTTTGGCTGGTTGTGGAGAAAACTTGGCGGATAGGGAAACAAGGGTTTCTTTTTATGTATATATATATTGATTTAATATTTTAAGTATTCAGTTTGACCAATTTATTATTTAATTTTTCAATTAACTAGCTTAACGTCGCGGCTTCACACGAGTAGATTTTTAGTAACTTTTATATATTTTATCAATTTGTATATTAACCTTAACATTTAGATATACATATGTCGTCGCGGAGTTCTTTAAAGAACTTTTAAATGTTTTACAACTACTTTATAGAAAATATTTAAGTATCTCTTACCATTAAGCATTCATAAAATACGCATCGCTCGACCATTTTTTCGTTGAATTTAGTTGTTCTTTTCTCCCGTATTAATGATGATTAAATATTTAAATATAAATAACTATTCTAAAATTTTAATGATCTTTTGGAATCAAACCATACCATTAATATTAACAAGGGCTTAGGAATTTTACAAACAAATAACATTGTGAGATATATTTTAAGTTTACAAAATTGTAAAAAGTCCAAAAAAATCATATTAAATATTATAAATGACAAAATATTTTTAACAAATAGTTAACTATAAAATTTATTCTTATATTAGTGCCTTATTAGTTATTTTTGTTAATGTCTATACTTTATAAAAAAAATTAATGTCTATAATTTATTTTTAGGATACGTTGTATCCCGATGAAAGAACCATGATTTTGAAATATTTTGATGATTAAGTTAATAGCTTTTCAAACAAATTATTTTATTTTTATTTTATGAATAATATAACCAAAAAGTTATTTAGCTATTATTGAAGATGTAGTATTTCAGTTCTCATTTCACTAAAAAAAAGTACAATTCCCAGACCAGGTGTAATTGACAAATATTTTTCTTTATACTTCAAATAGCCTCTGCTGAATTCATTATATATTCCTACGATCGATTGCAAAGCAATTACATTTTTATTCTGTTAATAATACGGTACTTGGTACTGAAAGTAGGAATTTCATTTGACAACAACTTTGAGCAGCTGTGAAATAAATACACTGAACTATATTTAATAACATATAATTTGACACTATGAAAATCCTTCAAACTTTTCTCTCAGTTTATTGAAATAACAGCTTTAACAATAATTATGTATAATTTCGCTAAAATATTTTATTGCTCTGAAACAGGCAATTGGCAGAGTTAAAAATTATGGTCGGAAAGTTTCTGGAAAATATTTCAGAAGTTTTGAAAACGTATGGTTTTTATGTATTCGTAAAAAATATTTATATTTTAAATTGTACGGAGATTATAATATATTGTCGAAATTATTAGTCCAATGTTTGTTTGTTTGCTGCTTAAAAATACTTTTCAAAAAAACTTTACAGTATTTTACAAGTATTATGCTTTGCAATTCATACAAAATAGTAATAATTTAAGGAGTTTCATTTAACAAACTTTCGAATTAGTGAGTATAACGTCGATTTTCTTTTGTAATTAATATTGAATTCTTATGAAACTGATTCAGAACATATAGGTATACAAAATTATAAAAAATTGATAATGTTTGAATGTTCTTACGGTGGTAAATGTTGCATTGTATAAAGAGTTTAAGCCAGCTCATAGAGGTCATAGGCCCTGGGCCACCCAATGAAAACTTCCATGTAAACAGCTTCGTCTCTGTAAGACAATAGTTTATAATAATTAAAACTTTATGTTTCTATAACCACTATACAATGTCACACGTATTTTATTTAATCAGTAGCTGAACCCGTCAAAAATGACGTTTTTTTTTACATCTCGGTTCCTAAGGAATAAGTATTTATTTTTTTTATAAAAAAAAGTCGAAAATTTTTTTTCGTAAAATGAATTCTTGAGAAATGAATTTATTAAATTATTAATATTTTAAATAAAATAGGCATCAAAATAAAGTAAAAAATATAATGAGAAAAAAAATCCGGTACCGGGAATCGAACCCGAGCTCCCCGCGTGGGAGTCAGATACTCTTACCACCACACTACAGTAGAAGACGCCGCAGGATGCGAAAATATCGTTTATTAATCAACTGTCCTGTTCTTTGCTAAGTTTTATATATGTAGTCTATTTTTCTAACATCCCACACATAGGACGGTGGTGTCTTCCGTAAGTCTCGGCATTTGAGTTTGATCGCCCGGGGTTCAAGCCCCGTGTGCGACTGTTTTTAATTTGTTTTTTTAGCCGTGAATTCGAACAAAATTACGGACGTTACACGAAGTTACGCGGACGGACGGTCAGACAGATAGACATAAGGATGGACCGACAGACAGTCAACGAAATTATTATAATGGGGATGGGACTTATTATATATATGTGGGGCAAAAAAGCAAAGGCAGCAATATTGAAAAAAAAATAATGCAGCCAATGAGAATTCCTAATTTATAATTTACAGTACGTATTCAAGATTTTATAGGAAACATAGTCTATAAATTTATAGTGAACCTGATTTTGAAAGGGATAGACACAAAAAATCTAGAATATGGTACGTTTTAAATTAGTTACCTTCGGTGACTGCATTTAAGACATATTTTAATTTTTTGGATAGTGCTGCCATTGTTTTTATACCCCACATATTATTAAACTTTGAAATCGGTACAGTACTTATAAAAAATGCGCACACAAAATTCACAGTAGGTGAAAATAATATGAAGTTGTGAAATCCAGAAACGAATTTTGTTTTTTGCAATTTCTTAAGAGTTAAAAGATAGGTTCTACTTAATATTTTTTTAAATATACTTTAAGAATAAAAGACAAAAATTTAACCTTCGAACCTAACAAAAATTTAAAAAAAATAAGGAATTGATACATTACGTCGAAGTAATAAATCAGTTTCTTTTCTAATTTACACACAAAAAAGACTTATCCATGAGCCTTCTATTATTTTACTATTGAAATTTACGATTTTTCGTTTATGTTCTCAACAAAAAAGCAGATGAAATTTAAACTATTTTAAAATTATTTATTTTTTTGTGGTAAACTTAAAATTTTAAGCCGCTTGCAGAAACAATCGCTTTTTCTGTGACTTAAATCATTTTCTTACGATCTCGTTTTTAACTCAATAATCTTCGTGATTCTTGATTTTTTATTTTGTTGCCATGCTTCCCCTGTTTGTTTTTTTGTCTGTTTATCTGTTTTTCTTTTATTTTATTTTTTCTTTAGTTAGTTAATGACATATTTAGCTAATATTTAACATTTTTTAGTCTGCACTTTTTTACTACATTCTATTTTTATTTACATATTTATATTTATAATCTACTTAAATAAACAATCTTAAATAAACATCATACAATCTGTTCAACCCATGTTCATTAAAGATACGTAATGTCACCATGGCTTTTCAATATTTATGTAGACAATTGTATGAAAAAACTGAAGGAACTAGAAGTAGGAGCGAAAATGGACGAACTCACCATATCCTGCCTACTACTCGCAAACGATGCAGTATTAGCGGCTTACGGTGAAGCTGATCTGCACTGCCTGACAGATATCCATGTATATATGCAGAGTGAACATATTATGATGATCGATGGTGTTCAAGAGAGAAGAAAGAATGACTAAGTGTGATGTAATTGTAAACAACGAGTGCTTAGAATACGTGAAGGAGTTTGTGTTTAGTAGAGACAGCAAGGCTGAGAACGATATCAAGAGGAAAGTGAATGCGGTAACAAAATAAATGGTTCCCTGAATGCCATTATGGCCACTGATAACCTGTCAAAAGAAGCTAGACTAGTGGTACATAATGGCGTTCTAGTGCCAACTCTGATGTATGGAAGTGAATCCTGGAATCGGAAAAAAGGAATGAAAAAGTAGATTGAAGGCGGTGGAAATGCAATCACTAAGGCGCTTGTGTGGAAAATCTTTGGTCGATAGATTGAAGAACGAAGAAATTAGAAGTGAATGTAATGCTGGCCGTAGTGTGGTAAAATGTAGAAAGGAGTGGTGAGATGGTTTGGTCATGTAGAAGATGTGAGCAAGGAAAGGGTGGTTAAGAAAGTATATGGACGAGTATTGAAGGCAACAGAAATAGAGAGTTTCCACGAAAGACCTGGCATAATCAAATACTACAAATATTGGAGGATGGCCGTGTTAAAAGCCTCAAAAAAAGTAGAGCTTGCATGAGAAGATGTATGAATGTAGCTGAAGCAAAAGGGTGTGCCAAGATAGAAAAAATATGGCGTTCTATCCTTTTTGCCTACCCTGCGGGTACCCGGCGAAGTGATTAGTAAGTTAGCTTAGTTAACACATAGTAGATAACCGTAACGTCAACCGCAGAGATTCAGTTAAATTATCTTCTTGTAAGAAACCGAGATCTATCAAACCAAACCTTACCTAACCCAACCTAACTCAACCCTCTTTGGGTCACAGCAGAAGAATTTCTCCCCTCGCGTACGCTTAAGACACATTTATACTGCAGTAAAAGTGTTTATAATTTCACGGTTAAAATTACATCAAACGATGTATTTTTTTTTTTTTTTTTCAAACCGAGTCTCTTACGTAAAGTTATCTTCTTTAATAAAGCAAGACTTATTTATTAAAAATATTAAACTATTTAAGAGTTTCAGTTTGAAAAGATATATAAGCTCGTAGTAATTATTTTTATATGAGATACGCAATATCAGAGTTTGGATTTTTTTTAAATATTTCTGGCTTATGTTTTGCGAAAAGTTGTACTATCATTATAATAACTTACATAGATTATTAAAAATTCGTTTCCTTTAATGCAACTCAAATAAAATGATAAAAAAGTTGTAACAAAACTATATTTTCAATTTTTGCAAAGTTTTTATCATTTTTTTATAATCGATGTTAGTTTTTGTAATGATAGATCAAATTGTTGCAAAAAATAAATCAGAAATATTTTTAAGAATGCAAAATTTGATACTGCATATTGCCATAACTATTTATATTAGGTCATGGTCGCTTGAACATTTTCGAATTATTATCATGACATAAATTGACCTGTTAAGGCTTCGATACCGGACACCGGTCACCGGACACACTGTATATTTTGCTGATCTTGGTGCTAAAGTTAATGCTAATATAATATAGATATTATGTACTTGCAGATATCCTATCGTCATTCAAAAAGTCACTCCTACATTAGATCTATGCTCTGGCAATAACCTGAAGCTATAATAATAATAATAATAAGTTAAGTATGCAGGACCTGGTGCACTATATAAATATACAAGTTTACATAAATATTACATACAAACTTATATGTGAAGCAGAGAAAAAAGAGAATAATTATAGAATACTCATTAAATAAATTATTTATTTACAAATTCGCTTAAAACCGCACTACATTAAAACCGAAATAGATATTTGGAATGTTACCTTGCACGATTAAAATACGGTTCTAACTAGCATGTTTGTCAATAGCAGTGTTAATGTAGAAAATATTATATATATATATTATATATATATATATATATAATCAATAATGCGCGCATAAATATACAAGGTTATTTGTAAAACATTAATAACCTCGCAGAACTATATTCCTGCCTTGATTATGAGTCAAATAAAATAATAAAAACCTCCCAATTCCAATGGTTTTTATTGAAATTGTATTGAAAAAAATATTTTTTTTATAATCGTTATAAGTTACTGTAATGATATTTCAACGTTTTACAACGTTTAAAACCTAATACCAATTGGAAAACATTCCAATTGGAATTTTCTCATGGCTTTTATCATTTTATTTAAAGTTTATTGAAAATAATGAATTTTTCACAATCGTTATAAGTTATGTAATGATAGTCCAACGTTTTACAAAAAATAAGTCAGAAATATTGAAAAAAAATGCAAACTTTGATGTCGCATAACTCCATGACTATTGTATTAGGTTATAATAGCTTGAACATTTTCGACTCATAATCAAGGCAGGAATATATTCCTGCAATGTTTTTAATGTCTCACAATTAACCCTGTATTTTTTGTTAACTCGCCTTTTAATATAATTATCATTTCTAAGAAATATTTTTAACTCTATATTGTTTTCTTTGAATTGATATTTATTGTTTTATCTATTTTTCTATAATTTATTATATTGCCTATAGAATTGCCATTTATATAAAATTACTCTTTTTAAATTTAATTTCATGGAATTACTCTTACTGTTTTATTGTCTTCTTTAATTCTAAGGTCCCTTAGACGTATGTGTGCAAATCCATGTATGATAGAGTAAAAAATGAAGATATTAGGAATGAATGTAAAGCTGATCGTAGCATAATACATAGAATGAAAATAGGGTCGCTCAGGTGGTTTGGGTATGTTGAGCGAATGAATGAGGAAAGAATGGTAAGAAAGATATATGATGCAAGTGTTGACGGCGCCAGAAAAAGAGGGCGACCACGGAAGACGTGGCTTGACCAGATTAACCAGATACTGGAAGGTGGTCCTGTTAGAAGCCTGAACAACCGTCGAGTTTGCATGCGAAGATGTATGAATGTAGAAGAAGCAAAATTTGTATCTCAGGACAGAAGAGTATGGCGCTCTATCCTCTCTGCCTACCCCCACGGGGAAACGGCGTGATGGTAAGTTAGTTAGTTAGTTAATTCTACAATTATAATGTTCTTGATTATGTCTCTAAATAATTTATGTTCACATTTGTTTTTTTTATATATATTATTTCTATTATCTATGGTTTATCATCTTTGTACAAATTATAATATACAAGGCTTTAGAGCCATATATATATAATATATATGCAAACAAATAAATAAAAACACTAAATATACATTTGCATGCAGCTAGAGTAGGCCGAAAACATTTGTAATTGGGATATTGGGGTGAGTTTTTTATAATAATGTTTTGTTTCTTAATGTATTTTCTACCTATTATTTTGTATTTTGTTGGTTTTGTATTAAAAATAAAATATAATCCTTCAAAAAACAAATCATATTCTTAACCGCTACTGAAAATACCGTAGTTTGCAAAATGATTTACAATTTATGAATTCTTATGCGACAGAGGGATAGCTAGGTACCAAGATACTGTAAATATTTGGAGAACTCTCTGTGATGTTTACATATCCCACGTAGAATCCATCCGTTTCCGTATCCGAACCAGTTTTGCTTATCAACGTGGAAAAGCATTGTCTGTAATAATACGGCAGAAAATTGAAATAGTATTTCATATAATAATCATGTCAATGATGTACATATTTGTTTAATACAGTCTCTGCAATACGAAGTTTTAATTAAATATATCATTAAACATACAGCTGCGAGGCTACAGAATGCAAATAATAATACAACGGTGTCACGCGATGGCGGTCAGTCATCCTGAGTGAATATTTTAAGATATTCCACGATGCCCTAAAATGCTTTATTGAAAAACCTAGAACTCTCTTTAGACTTCTCGTTACCTCTAGAAAAATCTTTCGGAGGAATTTACCTATAAAAGGCATCACGCGACATGGAATGAGAGTTCATTTCGAAACGACAATAAGGCGAAATAAGTATGAGGGTGATTCGTGATATAACAATATGCGAAAAGTAAATTTATTTCCAGTGTTTTCATTTACCTCGCAAAGCCACTTCCCGGGACAATACATGTAAATATAACAATTTCATTGTCGAATGACAATTTTAGAAAATTTCTTCGGCATGCATAAAAAATATGTATAAAAACAATGAAAAGAATAATAGATTTGTTTTTATCATAGACGATAGTATTGAAAAAAAGGTTCCTTAGATGATTACAACATATATGGAATATAAACATATGTATGAGGCTGGAGGCAACCGGAAAAGACATGGCATAATCAAGTTTACCAGATATTACAGGGCTGCACTGTTAAATAGTTAAATGATCAGAGCGTGGTTATTTAACTTATGTGGGAAGCAAAAGAAATACTATTTAAACTTTTATTTTTTACACAAGTCACTGGACACGCATTTAATCGGAAAACTATTCATATATTCTCACTAGATATTTCTGGAATCTTCACTGTTCTTTTTGTACTAGCACAAGATCTCGTTATTTTAGATAGCACTAGTACGCTTCCATTAGCTTCTCCTAGTGAATTCCAAAACTTTCGGTTTCTACATTTTGACTTAATTTTTTTTGTACTTAGCTGCTTGCTGTTATACATTATTTTCTATTTTCAACATTAATAGGTCGTTATTTAGTTAGAATTATTTTATATTTTCCTAATGCATTTCTACTTAATATAAGTGCATGTGCATTCTGTATAATATTTAATTAAGGAGTTGACAAAAACATTTTTTTTGCTTCTGTATATTAATTTATGTGGTATCATCTCTGTAGGTACAGTGATCTTTAATTAAAATAAAATAAACTTTTTTAACAAACCCGGAAATTCTCCTTAAGAAAAAGATCTGTGCTTACCTTAAAAGAACGAGAATGCATTAATTGCATGCTCTTTTAGAACATTAAATGGTTATCCCTGGCAAACACAGCAGAAAAAGTTTTGCAAAATAATGGTTTCCTCCGTCTACAAAAGGCTCCTAGATAATTATTTGAAATGCAGCGGTGAACGAAACTTTCTCGCAATAAAAGGCAGTTCGCGTGAAGATAACGTTCAGAAGTATTATAATTGCGCTACCGATAGAAACTGTTAATTCAAAGCGAACTCAAAAATTGCTCCGGTAAAAATATACTTTTTTTGTGATCGCATTAAAAGTACAATATTGATACAATGAAGTAAGTATTATTATAATTTATTAACATTTTTGTTCCCCGGGAGGATTATTTCAATTATAAACATTTAAAATAACATCTTCAAATATAGCAAAATTATTATTTTGTGGTGACATAATTATAATTTATATAAATTAACTTTGTAAACACCACTTATTTATTGAAAAAATTCAACATGTTTAGAAACCAATGGCTTCTTCGTCAGGATAACAAAAATTAAATTTAAAAATCGAAGTATAGATCAAAATATTAAAAAGTTATATATGGAAAATTATAATAAAAAGTACCTACTTAACTTGAAAATAAATTTAAAAGATTACAAAAAGGACCTGATTATTTATTCAATTTACTATTTACACTTGTTCTTATTTCTAAAATTTCTAATTTATCACACTGTGATTCTATATAATTTGTATGTAAAATTTGTAAACCCTTATTAATAATAATTTTTCTTTTGATATTAATAAGGCTTTACAAATTTTACATACAACGATTTTATCAGTGGTTATGAAAATTATTAAATATATGTATTGATAAAGTTTTATCACTTTGTTATAGATAATGAATTAAAGACGAATAAATATATAAATCAAACAATAGCTCACTAAAGAATTTTCAGTTCTTCATAAAATCAAAGAACATATTATTAAAAATAAATTATTTGTTTTTAAATAACAGAAAGTTTTTCATATGGATTAAAATATAAATCATCTGTTACTTAAATTCTTAATAAAATTTTGTTTTTAAATAAAAGCAAACAACTTTTAAGCAGGTTAAAATTAAATAAATATTATGAATACACAATATACGAATGAATTTAAATAAATAAAAACTTTCTGTTATAAATTATCAATTGTCAACAAGACATCATGTAAACATAAAATTAACACAATATTATGAATTCACAATACAATTATGTTTGTCAGTAAAAGCTTTCTTACGGGTATATGTTTTCAGTTGTCAGCAAGAAATCACGTAAAGAAAATCACCAAATCCCGTACAAAAAATAATATTCCCATTATTATGTAATAAATGTAAAATTTTAAAAGAAGTATACCAAACGTTTAATTCATAACATAAAAAATACGACAATAATGCTGTTTCTTAGAAACATTTTTCATTGGTAAGCCGAGTAAAACCTACACATTAAATGCTCATCAGAGAAGAAGAGTATCTTGGATAAATAAAAATTAGGAAAACCAGGTGATAAGGAAAAACTTTGGCACGTGTCCGCACGAAAGCTTCTATAAATTGCAAAGCAACCCATGGCGGGGTCATATAACACCCTGGAGAGTAATCAACAAGTAACTTGTGTCCTGATGTAACTAGGCTAGACGATTTGACGTCTTCAGTTGTTATTTTTAAATAAAATGAAACATTTATATTCATTTTAATCACTATATTTTGGTAACACTAACTGGTTTTGGAACCACAGTATGATGAAATGGATAGCTTACAATTTTCGATGCGAACAAGTAGATCCTTAAAGGAATATTAAATGTAATATTCGTTGCAGAATAATATTTTATCTTCTATATATTATATGTTGTAGAATTATATTTTATATTAAAGTATATTATAGATATCTCACAGAGATGAAACTGTATTTCTTATGGGAAAGTAGGTATAGAAGTCATTTGGGTGTACATAGGACTTATGACCTATCTTTATGGTTGGCTTAAGTGATCACTTTACACAATGTAACATTCGCCATTTCCACCCATGATAGAGTATACCATGCGTATTCATTTTTTGGAAGCGAAAGTTGTATGTTCATTTTCAACTTCCAAAAAATGAATAAGCATGGTATATTCTATCATGGGTGGAAATGGCGAATGTTACCTTGTGTAAAGTGATCACTTAAGCCAACCATAAAGATAGGTCATAAGTCCTATGTACACCCAAATGACTTCTATACCTACTTTCCCATAAGAAATACAGTTTCATCTCTGTGAGATATCTATAATATACTTTAATTGATTAATAATGTCTCTGTGACATAAATCCAGCACTGTTCTGAAAGATTTGAACAAACTCAAAAATATTCTGAATATTTTATATTATTTATTTTTAGGTTCTATATATATATTTTTTTATTTTATTTAATTCGGTCATCCAACAGGGAGGCACAATTGCTTGATAAGATGAAATACAAAAAAAATTAGTTAAATATCTCCCTCAATTAAAGGATAACACAAATAGGACATAATCGTGAAGTATATAATGTATATGGTCAGGGAGGGGGACGAGTTTCTAGTAGCTGCTTCACCATATGACGATACTCTTCATATTTAGTGTTAAAAATATCTATTGAATTTAAAAGGTAATTATAATCTGAGCATATGCGTGGAATGGGAGAGGATTTCCTATTGTTGGTTTGATAAATTGGAAGGGAAAAGAAGTACTTCTATCTGGTAGGTCGGAATGGGACGTGGAAAGCTAACAAGCTGGTGATTTCAGGAGAATCAATAAGGTTATGAATTATTTGGAAAATAAAGGATTGATCTAACAATATTTGCCTATTTTATTAAATTTTTTTGAGTCCAAATAGTTAAAATTCAAATAAAATTTGTAGTTAATACGCTTAAGGAACGTTTTCGATTCAGTTAATATTAAATTTATATGTGGGTGACCATATTGTTGAGAAAAATTCGAGGTGAGGTCGAATATAGGTTATGTATAGTCTCCTGAATATACTAATTTGCCTGAATGGTTTGCCAAGACGCATTATGAAGCTAGACATTTAATTTAAATTCGTAAGGGATTCTTGTCTAACAGGGTCACTGCGGTTGCGCCGCGACCAGAAGTACGTTAGAAGAAAATAAATTAATGTAAGGTCATTTTGTGTAGTATCATCGATCTACGGATATCGTACGGATCATCAACGTATTATCATATATATTATCAACATCTCTTAATGTTGAAAATATATACTAATATTCATTGATTATGATAATATAGTCATCCATCTACTTGTCAACATCTTTATACCAGTATAATACATATATTGAAAAATGGGTGTTGACTGAGTAGGAGGGTAATAAATGTGGGGAGAGAAAGAGACATGATAATATGGTGAATAGGATCATATTTAAGATAGTACTGTAGCTTAGTCTCATCTGGTTATTAATCATTGATTCATAATTATTTAAAGCCTTCTTCATTTCTAGGGCTTCCAAGTTATCGTTTTCCTTTTTTTATTAAAATTTTGCTTTTTTGCAATTGTTTAAATATCTTATTTCATTAAAATTTATACTGATATTAAATTAATGACTAATTTTTTTCATGTTCACCATTACAACCATGCAAACATTAAAACATTATCTAATTGTTTTAATTGTTTTTATGTACATAATATATATGAAGGATTATTTTCTAGGATAACCCGCGTATTGTAGTCTTGAGAAAGACTGTTATATTGTACCCAACGTTTCGGACAGATAGCACTGGCCATTTTCAAAGGGATTTTGCGCCTTGTATTTCGAGTTCTGTTTTGAATAATAATAATTTAAAACGGAACTCAAAATACAAGGCGAAAAATCCCTTTGAAAAGGGTCAGTGCTATCTGTCCGAAACGTTGGGTACAATATAACAGTCTTTCTCAAGACTACAATACGCGGGTTATCCTAGAAAATAATCCTTCATCTTTTACCCGCGAAAATCTTAATATTAACATATATATACAAATATATTTTTGGGGTATAAAAGCAAAGGCAGCAATATCCAAAAGAATGCAGTCATTGAGGACTACTAATTTATAAAGTACTGAATTCGAGATTTTATAGGAATAAATTTATAAAAAAAAAAAAAAACGTGATTTTGCAAGGGATGGAATGGGAACGTTTAATGTAGAATTCAGTTCATTTGAAATAAGTGATCCTCAGGGACTGCATTCAAACATTTTTTAAATTTTTTTTTAAATATTTCTGCCTTTGCTTTCACACCCCACATATCTACTACTGAATTGGTAAATCAAATATTTTTTTTTTACATTTTAGTTTTTTTAATAAGTTTGATTTGGGAGAATGTTCTTTGCAAGCACAATTGAAATTTGTTTCAAATTTCTGTTCAAGATTTGTTGGTATATGTCCAATCACCGATCACAGCACAGGTAATAATTTGTATTTATATTAATTTAAAATGTGTGGTATAATTTTTTTTTATCATAAATTACTAGATTTCATCCTGAGTTTCAATTGGTTTAGTGTGCATATAATATATAACGCGAATGTGTCGAGAAATGTGTAATCCTTTTTAACATATTAAGTGATAATATATAATGACACATGATTCTTATAAAATATGTTGTAGGTTCTTTGTCACATGACGTGGCCTTGGAAAGCAAATGAAAACACTGGAAATTAATTTAGTTTAATTTATTAGAGAAAGTTACTGGACACAAGTTTAATTATTCCCTAATATTTCACACAAAGCTCTTGTATTATTGAACTGATCCTTAATTCGCACTGATTAACGATACTTAGATAACTTAGATCACTTCTGGTCAATTCCGTTCAATGTTCGCTTGTGGAAACTATTCTCCTTTTATTCATTTTTGCTGGTATCTATCGCGTGTTGTAATACACCGTCATGAATCACTCGTCACACTGGTTTTAACGCAGAGATGTCGCCTTTTTATCATCACGAACTGATTTCACTGACTCTTCATTACGTGACTACTTTTATAGATAAATTCCTTAGTCAGATTCGTTCTAAAAATGGTAAGAGGCTTGTAAAACGTTTTTTTATTTTACCGATGTAATGTTTTACTAAGTTATGGAATGTCATAGATTTTTCGAGAGAGAGAATGCCCTTATGCATGACTGACTCTGCATTGCGTGCGTAATATTCTAGAATTTGCAGTTATGGATGACTGACCCTACTTAGCGTTATGTTGTTGTATCGTTATCGCATTTTGTAGGTTCACCGTCTCACTACAATTTTATATGGTAATTAAAAATTTCATAAAATAATTATTTTATTTAATAATTTTTATTTTATAAAATTATATATAATTATGATTTACAAATATATTATACTTTATACACATTAAGGTCGGCGCCACACTACGCGTCTTTTCCGTCGCATCAAATCGGCAAAGCAAGCGCTTTGCCGATTTGACCGATCATCCGCGTAGTGTGTTTGATAAGCGCATATTGTATGGAAATAAATGTAGCGGCGTTTTGCGAAGGACGATCCGCGCAAAAAGGTGCCAGCCTAAATATTAATGTTGTCGGAAAATTCGTAGAAGCTGAATTTTCGTGTGAAGAATGTTTTTTGCATTCAACTCTTATTTTTCACACTATATGACGTCATTTTTATGTGGTAGACATAGTTTATTACAAGTTTATTATTAGTTTTTCCCAGTATAACATATATTGCTTCAGGAATATTTATTTTAGATTTTGTCGAAATATTTTTATTTATTTTCGAATTTATTATTTTTATTCATTTATCATTTAATAGCTTAAAATGAGAACGAGTAGCTTGTCGGTATAGTGGTCATGATTTTCGTCTAGTTATCTGATGGTTGGTGGTTCGAGCCTCATTCAGGACACCAGTTAGTCCTATTTTCATAGCACAAGCGTTTAGCTTAGTTTAAAAAAAGCAAAAACTTTGATTCTACCCTATTCCGTGTTCACATCTTTATTCAAAAAAAAAAAATCGCCTACCTGATGACTCACGTTTGATAATCAGACAAGTACTACAACGCGAATTTTTTACTACAAATAGCTTCTGTATTTAAAAAAATCGGACGGAATACAATTATATACAATATTTCGTTCTTCCCGCGACCGTTTTTGTTTCTGAGCAAGCTTGTAGTAGTATATCCGTCTTTCCGCATAGTCTTTTTGGCCACCGCTCGCACGCGCGCACCCAACTACGCTCACACATGCGCACACATATCGTAATACATCTATAGACTACAGTAACACTAACGAAATTGAATCCTTACCTGAAATCTAGTATACGATGCATGGTATTTATTACCCCAGGTGTAAAAATACAGAGTTTATCATTTATATTTCGATCTTCTTGATTTTTCAATTTATTAGATACTTTCAAGTGTCTTTATACATACTGTTGTAATATACAGGGTGTCCCGTATCTTGACGTCAAGCCAAAATCGGTTGTTAAGCCAAGTCATAATAGTATTCAGAAAAATATTTAAAAAATAAAAAAACAGTGAATTAAAACAGGGAAAAGTATTGATTTTAAATACTTGGTCTAGTCAAAAAGTGTCATTTTCTTCAAAGCTGGAGCAGTTGGTTTTGAATTTCGGACAAAAGTTTATAAAATCATTATTCAGGATTATATAATAATAAAAAAATGAAGAAAAATAAAGATTTGTAACAACAGGAGTGAAAAGACCGTCACAAGGTATAGATTTTTTTTGATTTTTTTTTAAATGCTTATAATTTTTAAACACGTGACTTAGATTTTTTTAAATATTTTTTCTGATAACTATTATGACTTCGCCTATCACCCGATTTCAGCTTGACTTCGAGATACGGGACAACATGTATATATAGTGTTGTAATAGTATCTAGTGTAAAAATTGTAATCGAATTGTTTTCACTTTTAGCAAAGAGGATTTTTTCAATTATGCTTATATTTAGTTCATCGTATTGTTATATATTGGGACCTGTTTATCACGTTTCTGTCAACGACGTCAGCATGGAAGAGAAAGTCAAAGCATCTTGCATATCACTGAGCGTTGTAATTATGGCGATGAGACTTACATGGTTTATAACCTGCAGGTAATATTTTTTTAAATATATTTAAATTTTCGGGACTAATAAAATTAAATGTTTATGTGGATTCTTCTAAACTGACTTCCAAAAACTTAGGTAAGTATATTATAATTCTTTAACTTGTTGGTACTCAATTAACTATATTATTTACCGGGTAAAATGTGTCAAAATATGAGTGAGGTTTATGAATAATGAGTAAAATACATACAGTTGTTTTGATCATGACTGCTGGCTCTTCTTGATGTGAGCACTGCTTTTGACACAGTTCATCACTCGATTCTCTCACAAAAATATCGCAATATTGGGGTATCAGGTAAAGCACTTGAATGAGTATGATCGTATCTATGTGATCGTCAGCAACTTGTCCGATTCCAAGGAAATGCATCCTGCCTAAGCCCAGGTGTCTCGCAGGATTCGGTTTTAGAACCGCTGATGTTCATAATGTGCACCAAAGAGATTGAGAATATCATCAAAGCTCTCGGACTCAAAGAACATTGCTATGCGGATGATTACCAAGTCTACCAATATTGTCACCCAAGCAAAGCTAATGCCCTGAAGGTCAAAATGTTGAGGATATTTTAAGGTGGATGTCTTCGAATAGATTGACGCTGAATCCTGAAAAAAACGAAATAATGTGGACAGCAACATCAAGGACAGTAAAACAACCCGATGATTCTTCCGTAGACGGGCATAATAATTAAACTCTCACCGCAGATAAAGCTCCTGGGAATCGAAATAGTGAAAGATCTAACCCTTAAAAAACAAATTAACAAAGTTGTCAGCGGTGGTTTCTATGGTTTAAGCCAGGTTAGGTTAGGTTAGGTTAGGTTAGGTTAGGTTAGGTTAGGTTAGGTTAGGTTAGATTAGGTTTCAAGTCTTTAAGAAAATGCCTTCCCCCGGACGCAAAAAAGTCACTGATTAGTGCGTACGCCATTTCACGGCTGGATTATTGTAACTCAATATATGCAGGACAGTCTAGGACTCGGCTCGACACAGTTAATGGTGAAGTTAATGGCTAGAATGTGAGGTCCGTGGTTCGAGTCCCGGTTTCATTTAAATATTTTTTCGTTAATTTGATTTTTTCTGAATTTCTTTTTTAATTGATTAATAAAAATTGTTTAATAATTCACAGAACTTTGTTTTGAAATTGCAACTTCACGTTAAGAATGTGTTTCCCTTAATAATAATGATTATATTATACGTTATGTATTTTATTTATGTACAACTGATCTTTTTGCAAAAGCAGGTCATGTAAAATAGACAGCCAGACGTTACGGTAACAAACCTGAAATATTTTCTGTGGATGTACATGAACATTTAAGGAGGTAACAAGGTTCGGAAATTATGACATTTGAGTTCGAGGGATTTCGACAGATAATTGGTACAAAATAATGTGCCGGTAAAACGTTAAAATGTAATGCATTAGGCAATATTGTTAAATAGTGGCTCGAATATAATGTATAAATTTCAGATTTGTTACTATAGCGTAAATGACATGAATATATAGAGCTTCGAAGCATCTGGCGGAAGAAACGTCCCGCGAAAATTGTCTGGCAATCATTAATCCGAGTTTGAATACTGTCCTGGTTTTCTTATTACTCCCTTTATATTCACTCGTGGCGTCTGCTTGCTTGCCGGCTTGCCGTCAACAGAAAACTTTGGATCGATTTTTGACTGTTTTCCCGTGAACCAATCGAGCTAAAACTTGGC
Organism: Agrypnia vestita; assembly: GCA_016648135.1. Taxonomy (NCBI): domain Eukaryota; kingdom Metazoa; phylum Arthropoda; class Insecta; order Trichoptera; family Phryganeidae; genus Agrypnia; species Agrypnia vestita. The sequence continues at coordinate 93,672 of JADDOH010025037.1, read as the reverse complement.
AAGTAGACTCGTGGCAACGATCAAAAAGATCTATCAAATTTTCGTTAAAAAAAAATTAATAATTATAGTATAATTTCGGATTTTTAGAAATTTTAATGGTTTTTTCAAATTGGAATCATTAGAAAAGTTTGATTACGGCGGCCCGATAACGTCGCGGAATATTTTCTAAATTTGAAGTACTCCGTCGGTATGCATAATAGGTACTTCGAATGTCTAAAATCAAAATTGACTGACAAACGTTTTTAGAATTTAATCTTCAAAGCATGAAGTGTCTTATCAAAGCTCAAAACATCTGACATTTTAGAAATATTTTAAATTACTGTAAGTTTAGTGTTATGTTGTATGTTTTAATTCGTCTTTAATTGTTGTTATATTTTACAAAGAAAGGGAGTACAATAAAAACTTGGTTTTTATGAGTTAGTTTCTTTTTACATTTTACACATAGATTTTTTGTACCTTTTTGTACCTGTTATCTGCCACAGTCAACCGCACTGAAAAGCCATAATATACAAATCTTCTTATATATTACTGTGATCGTCTGCAGAAAATATTCCAGGTTTGATACTAGAAAGTAAATCTGGTGGTCGCTGGCTTTCGGTCTATAAGGATTGCGTGGATGGAATGAAAAAATAAATTTATCTTAATTTTGTGACAATATGTATCGAAAGATCGACACCTAAGACTTCACCTTTATTTGCAGGGCACAGCTTTCCGAAATATTAGTGATGGCCGAAGATGATCTGAAGTCGATGCAACCAGGATCACTGGAGTCTCGCATAATGGAGAGTAATATGAAAAACGCAAAGATAATTTCCATAATTTTCACTAGCGCTTTATGTGTGTCTTCATTATACATTTATATTGATCCCATCGTGAGGCTTGGACAGTTAATGCCAGATGTACCGCTGACTCTTCCAGGTTAACATTTTAAATGGATACAACTTGATTAAAACTCAATATTTTAATAAATTATGCAAACTAGGGCATGCAAATCTATCGAAGAACGGCATTTCCAGTAAATCGATGTGAATCGGTAAAATTAAAAATTTGATACCGGTTTACCGATAATCAAAAGGCGAATGTAAACTCAATATATTGGGTCCTTACATATGAAATTGGCGTTTAGTATGGGAGGAACATAAAGCCGATTTTTTTTTATTATAATATATTTATTTAATCAAAGTATGTACCATTGCTATCTATGCACTTTTGCCATCTCATAGGTAGTTCATCGATCTCTTTACTAAAAAAACCATTCGGACGGGAATCAATAAAATCTTTGAAGGCGGTTTGGACTGCCCCATCGGAGTTGAATTTTTTCCTTTGCAAGAAGTTATCCAAATTTCGAAAAAAATGGTAATCTGTTGAGGCAAGGTCCGGAGAGTACGGTGGATGTCTTAGACATTCCAATTGAAGCTCCTCTAATTTGGTAGCTGTCTGTTGTGCAGTGTGTGGTCTAGCTTTATCATGAAGCAGCAGTGGCCTAGAGCGATTAACCAGCCTCGGTTGTTTAGCAGCTAGCTTTTCCATCATGGTTTGCAGTTGCTGACAATAGACATCTGCCGTAATCGTCTGGCCAGATTTAAGAAAGCTGTAGTGAACGACACCAGCACTAGTCCACCAAACGCTCACAAGTACTTTTTTTGGAGTCAATTTTCGCTTGGGGCTGGTGAGGTACCCACCTTTCAAGCTTTTTCACCTTACCAATTTGCTTCAAGTGGATTAAAACAGTTTTATCACTAACACCGCAGCCTGCAGCTAACTCGGATGTGGTTTGCGATGGATCCGCTTCCACAATAGCCTTCAATTCTTCATTATCAACTTTGGTCTCCGGCCGTCCACGGGGCTTGTTCTGCAGGTCGAAATTTCCAGAACGAAAACGTTGGAACCAAAAACGCACTGTGTTTTCTTTTGCGGCACCGTCGCTATACACATCATTAATCCTTCGAGCCGTTTCTGCAGCACTGGTTCCACGGTGGAACTCGTACTCTTAAATAACGCGATATTTCAAGTTTTTCATTTTGTAAACTGAGTGACGCAAAGAAAAAAACAATTGAGGTAAAAACAAATGAATTATAATTTTCAAAACACAAATACATGAGTAAATAGCTGTATAAATTTGGATTTGAAATTCCTAACCAAAGAGAAGATATTTGAGATCAAATTTGCCAGTACGGCAAAACGCCAATTTCATATGTTAGGACCTAATATTATGATAATGCAAAGAATTGAAAAGCAAAACATTTTTAGAAAAATAATTGGGTACATATTAATATTTATTTCACATAAAGATTAGGTACTTTAAGCAAAGTTTTTTTAACTTTACAAAAAATAGTTCTTCTGAAAGAAGGTTCATATATGGTGAAATTTTAAATAATTAAAAATAAATTAAAACAAAATAACTTTGCTTTTTCCAATTCAATACATAAAATATCAAAAAGTTTTTAAAACAATGTTCTCAACTTCGATATATACCTATACAAGTACAAGATATATACTTACTAGCTGCAACCCGTCAAAAATAACGGCACTTTTAATTTCTCCGACACTAAGTAAATAATAATAACGACTTATCACAATACGTAAATATTAATTTTATATTTCCCCTGCCGGGTATTAATGGTACAATTTTACGCTGGCGATTGTGCTGGGCGAAACATGAATTGGTTCGCGCCCTAGTACATATTCGTAGTATATTTTTGGCGGTCCACATAGAGGCAAAGGTAGCCACATACGTTAAGCGACCAGTTTGGATTTGCTGGCACGGTGTTCAAGTTCCATCTTCGGCCGTTTAATTAAGTTTTTTTAGCCGTGAATTTGAACGTTACCGACTGACCGTTTGACAACGAAATGTTTCATGTGGCGACACGTGACAATAGTGCACAGTAGCGCCATCTAGGGAGCCATCCGATGTCTGGTATGACAACTCTCGGTAACCGATCTCCGAGAACGTCCACAGGAGGCAGGCAGCGGAAACCACGACAGGGAACTAGACAACCGGAGAAAATATAGATCACCCCTCCTATCACGGCAGCGGGACCGCCCAGTCAGGCAGTTTCAGCTTATACATTTATACATTATACATTTCTCCGGAGTTCTTAGGCAATTTAAAACTAACACGCGTCTCCTTATTTTCACATAAGTAAACAGGCTTCATACATGCTTTGTATGCTCCGCATCCCTTGTGTTCTAGAGTCAAAAAGTTTTGGCCTTTTTTCTAGCCATAAACACCAATGTCCTTTAGAGACTAGTCATAACACTCACCATGACATATATAAGTTCTCAACTTTTAAACATTTATGAATCGCATAAACACGCAGACACCAACAGTATAGCGAAGGGAAAAACTTCATTTCAAAATGAAGACTACAACACACACACGTTCACCAGTTTGAAGACTACAAAGTGTACACTACAATTGTAGTAAAAACTACTTGAAGTGAAGCAATTGTAGTACTACGAAATGAAGTGAAGTAAATGAAGTGAAGTAATGAAATGAAGTAATTGTAGTATTAATGAAGTGAAGTAATGAAATGAAGTAATTGTAATAATAATGAAGTGAAGTAAATTTTTAAATGAAATGAAGTATTTTTTTCCCAAATAAAAATTTGGCGAGCTAAAAAAAAAAAAAGGTCAACGACAAAAATATTTAAATAAATGACGATATTTTCTCCAAAGTAACATTTGGCGACCTAAAAAAAAAAAAAGGTCGCCAGACAGATTTCTTCGTTCGATTCCCAAAAATTTTCAAACCATGAGGGGGGGGGGTTGTTACAGTTTCCAAAGATTTCTCCGTTTAGCTACATCAACTTCCCAAAAATTTCTTCATAGCTCCCAAAATTTTTCAAACCATGGGGGGGGGGGTTGTTACAGATTCCAGAAAAACTTTGAAGTGTATGTACTTTGTAGTGTTCGCTTTGAAATGAAGTGTACTATTTGAAGTTTATACTTTCAATAACTTTAGTGTTTGTAGTTTGTAGTGTGCACTACACATCAAAATGTGCGAAGTGTGCGCTTCAATGTAGTGTAGTACTACATTGTAGTAGTGAGTACAGAGCGGACCCATCACTACAACAGTAGTGGATTCTAGCATTCGTTCCGTATCCGCATAGGTTGTTTAAAAATATTCGGCCTTCATTCATTCGGCGCATTCAATTATGCCCATCAAGATCTTCGAAACAAGTGTCGTGTCTCGACCGCTTGATAGTTATTAACTTATTATACCGCATCCCTTCCACAAAAAGTTTCCGACCGCCATTGATAAGTAACTTTTATTACTAACAAGTTTTTATCAATCTTTTATGTCAGCAAATCGTAAGTGTTTCAATTCAAAATCAATAGTTCCTTCTATCTCCGGCGCAGTGGCCTTAAATGTAAGTACAAATTACTGATTGTGTGGTGAGTTGTAACAGCACCCCATCGTTTCATAGAGGGTCGATCAAATTGAACAACCACCATAATACTTAGTATACTAGTAATCACAAGATAAAAATATTTTTAAGTAATGCAAACTTTTGTGTCATTCCGTAACTGTCGATATATCACCCAAGGTGTAAAAGATTTTTTCTATTCAAATTTCGTAAATAAAATACCGTCGATTTTTGCAGCTGGCTATATAATGTTCAGTTTAATAAAGGTTTCTCAACAAGAATTTCTCATTTGTAATTTTTGTTTTGTATCATTCTGTTGACGCTGCAAAGATGCTTTGTCGATTGCGAAACATTTTTAGCGTCGTACTTTATTTAGTCAATGGGGTGTTGGAGCTCGAACCAAAAGATGGACGGCAGGAAAAAATGATATAATAATAATTTATTTTAGTTAATCAACTTAAATGTGCAAAAAATAATTTTTGTTAGAAAAATCCTTTTGGTGGTCGTAAATAGTAAAAAACGCAATAGTAAAAAAAGATCGTGTTTTCTCACAGAATGGTCTAAAAATGTGGTGTTTTCTCACGCAACGGCAAATAGGTCACGTTTTCTCAAACAATGGCAGAAAAAGGTCACGTTGCCTCACGCAGTGGCAAAAAAGATCGTGTTTTCTCACCGAATGGTCTAAAAATGTGGTGTTTTCTCACGCAACGGCAAATAGGTCATGTTTTCTCAAACAATGGCAGAAAAAGGTGTGATGCCCTGGTAGATAGTGGGCCCTAATCAAATCGAGCAGACTGTATTTAATGTCGAAATGGTGTTCAATTAATATTATAAAGCATTTTATTGCATTTCAATATAAATCGTTCTCCTGGTCACGGTAAGCACTGTGGTGAACCAGGTAGATAGTGGGTCCTAATCATAAGACGGTATTTCTAGAGATGCTTTCTATTATATGAAAAATATTATTCAGTCGTAAAATAGTTGACGCGAGTTTAATTTTATTATTATATTTTTCATTTCGACCTCCTGGTCGCGGACAACCACTGTGATGATCCAGGTAGCTAGTAAGGTCTCTCGGCCTTGATACATTTAATAATAATTTAGTATAGCTCCTGGTCCGGCACCAGAGTTAAACATCCCATGGGGTGTGTGTTGAATATATAAGGCGAAGCAAATCTATAATACAAATCATTCCATTGCAAATCAATGTAAATCATATTCTTTTCACGGCTAACGATGTAAGATGACCCTAATGTGGGTCCTACTAAATAATGAAGGTTAGTAAGTAGCAAACCGTCGCGTTCAAAATACAATATATTGGATTATCAAATATTTCATTATTCTTATATGTGAGCGCGCTCGATCGAGCGGCAGGATGCAACCGGTCGACTTCAACCATATGATGTAGCGATACAGCTGTTAAAATTAAATATTCTATACAGAATATTTTACTACTACTAAAATTCAACATTTCATATGAAATAATGTTCTATACTATCAGAAATACTTTATACGGTAAATTAACTAAAAATATGAATTATTAACTAGAAATAAATATTCTGCGAAAATTGCGCTTTTGAATGCAATATTAACTAAAAATATTAACTAACATCTTGGGTTCCATACTATATTGAAAATACCTAATGCCCTTTGCATTTACTAAGTATATTACCTAAATAGCCACAGCTATACCATCCTGTCCGTCAGGGACTAAACATAAAACATAGTTATATTTCTAAAAGTGCTACCTCTTACGCGACAAAAATACCTATTGCAGTCGGGCTATGAATATGAACTATTTCCGCCTCATAATGGCGCCTGGAACCAATACTAAAAACCTCACTAGGAATAATAAATGCGACTAAATCTCGATAAATACAATATATACTATTCGTAATACGTCGTTGAATTGGCACATGATTCGTCTAATGGATGAAGGACCCCGTTGTGTATCGTAATAACTTCAAATTCTTTTATAGGAGCAGTGTGGAAACAATTGCATAATATTACGTAATATAAACATCTAACGAACCTAATAATCTATACATTTATGTTACAATAAAATACGTACACTAGAAAGAATTCATGTATTAGAAATAAAACATTTTCGATTTGAGACAAACCAGTAAAATCGTTCGAACGGCGCAAAGGGAAAAATTCACACATATTAAATAACACTGAAATTAATAATTATAAACACTTTGTATTAGCATATTCTTACCTTGAATGGTTCCGTCTTAGACGTGCATGAACCTGTTCATATTAATTCCGTGGGAAAATAATACATATATTTGCTATCTACGAAATACCACATTTTTGAAGTGAAACTTCTTTATGAATAAATAGATAAGATCTCGGGGATGGTTTGTTCGAAAGGATTCTACAACAGCCCGTGAGTTTATATGAAATAATAGTTTCTTTGAATGCTAATTTTGGTTTTTTAAACCCTCAGCATCTCTGCTGAGAGGGGTAGAGGCCCCGCGCCCGCCTAAACCCGGTGGCCGACTTCCTAAGTGACTAAACGGCCCCCCTTGTTCCTCCGGAACTTACTGCATCCCGAGACTCTATCTCTTCTTTACGAGATGTGATCCCGTGACGCCCCTCTTTTAGGCTTATAATTGAGAAGGCCGTACTCTTTTGGTACGAGTTTCTGATGATGTGTGTTGTCTTGAGGCGCCTTTCTTTTAGGCCGGTGTTTGAAGAATCATGTACTCTTTTGGTACGAATTGATGACGACATTAGCCTCCTTTGCGGGCATAGTCAGCGATGTTACAAATTATTGTGCAATCTCATTATGCCTTTTCAGAGCGGCGTCCCACGATTCTGCATCTTGCAACATTTACTTTGGACAAATGTTAGAGTGTTAGTAACATATTTATAATATCCCAGCTATTCCATATGAGTGAATGATTTTTATATTTATTCTGGCCCTGTCTTTCTTACAGAGGACGAAATAGAAGTTAACGTTTTCTATCAAGGTTTTACAGCATTCAAGCATGGAAATCCTTCCAAAGACATAGGGAACCTTTTTGTTGGTTTAAGTAGTTTGCGCCAGATGAGGTTAGGTGGTCGGTTTATTGACGACCCCGAGCAACAAGGAGGACCCCGCCTTTAAGGGGCCCTGCAGGGGCTTGTGCGGGTTCCACGCCCAAGTGCCGGCAATCATCCACCCCTCAGCCAGCTAGGCTAACACAAACCAGATATCCCCAATCTTTAGTTAGATCTCCCCATTTTGTCCTTTACTCGTCATTCTGAAGCCACTTATTAAGCTGAATATACCGAGGTACTCAAATCATAAAGACTTGGCTGAAGACCGGATTGCGCAATACTTATGCAACACAATTATTATAAGGCTACTAAGCATTTCTTATAGAATTACGTGTATTCAATTATTAGTAAAAATAGTTTGAAAATCCCCATACTTTAAAATATATTCGTTCGGAAGAATTTCTCGTACGATTTGGATTGATATCTGGTTATGCAATACATAACGCGTCGACAATATTATGAATCTATTACGCACTGCTTATAGAGCTCCGTAAAATCAATTGTTAATACAAATGGTATGAAAATCCCCAAGCATCAAAATATATTCGTTTGGGAGATATTCCCGTACGAATTGAGCCAAGATCACACAAGAAATCGTGATATTAATTATACATTATTGCTCCGATTTTAAATCTTCCCAAAATAAATACATTTCAATAGTGAAAATAATTAATCGATAGATAATATAAATGTGTTCCTTAGCTGTTACACAGTGGCGGTATGATCCTCTCTGCTACTGATGAATGGTAGATTCCTCCATAAGTCCGGGCAGCAACTCCGTCCGCAAATGCTGTTCTGGAACTCAGGGCTCCGTCGGTAGTCTGTTGGGCAGCGCTCCCGCTCGCAAGTCTGGTCTCGAACTGAAGGGGCTGAGTATATCGAGTTCGCTCCTTTTATAGTAATGATTTCACCATACCTCTGAAATCCACGCTAGTGCAGTGACTCATCCTATGCCCGATGACCTCACCGCCGGCGCTCGCCATTGGCCGGATTCAGCCATCAGGACGGTCGCCTCCGGCTCAACCCGTCGAAGGCAAAGCGCGCCTGTGATTGGTCCGTTTCGTTAAGATAATGGTAAAGCACTCGCTACACGCGAGACTTGCTGTTCCTATTCATAAATAATAAAGGCTCGTTCGCACCTACTCACAAGATCGAGTCTATTAGGATTGGCAAACAATATTAATTTAACACAGAATTATATCTATGGTATAATAAGGATCTAAGAAAATATTACTTGTATAGCTGAATATTCAATATTTTGTTAGCCTCTTGTAATACATAGAATCTTGAGAAATATATCAGGCTTTTACTTTTAAACGATTCAAACCAGAAGAAATATATTTTTGATGTCCATACTTGGCTTTTTGAATATTATTATTTTAAGATTTTCTAAATTTATTAAATCTATCTCTATGTCGACCATCACAGCTTCCCCCTTATTTAGAGAGAGGAATGATCTATCAGATCGAGCCTATCTGCTAAATAACCCAATAGGATAGTATATTTCGTGATATTTATTAAGAGTTTCTAAAATTCCTTGGAAAATTAATCGTTGTTCTTTCCTTTCTCCGCGTACTATATTTCTATTAGGGTCGAATTCCTTCTCAACGGAACCTTCTTTGCGTATTTAAGCTACTGTAAACCATCTGCCTGTCATTCAAATGAAAAGTGTACAACTAATATAAATATAAGATTTGAAAGCAAAAGGGACTGTATCTAATTTATTCAATTGACTGAAAAGGTTCGATTCTTCATAATCGATTGAATGCCTCAGTAATCTCATCATTGTGTCTGCTAACCACTCAAGCTCCATCCTGTTATCAACACTTAAAAGGAACGCCCCTTCCCCCACTTTGTTATCCTCCTTGCTTCCCTTACAATGGTACACTCCTAGTGTTCACCACCTCGCAACTCTATACTACTTTCCCCAGCATATACCTCCCTTCCCCCAGAATATACTCCCACTAACACTCCCCACATCCCCTTCAAGCTATACAAACCAACTCAACCGAGTAAATATTAACTGTATATTTCTCCTATGAAATGCGAGCTACGATAAATCTGAAGTTCCAATATTATGTCAACCTACGAATTAATGTACAATCTATTCATATAAACTTAACAACCAGCTTCCTAATATAAAGAGCAAACCCTTCCCCCAAACTATACACACTCTTCTATTTCTAACTCGTTTCGTCCTGTTTTAACCGAGTGAATAGTCAACCGCATATTCCTACTATGATTGCAAACCGCGACAAAATTAACTCTTGTACCCCATCTGAGCTATGAACCCTATTCATATGCGCAATACATGTCCTCTTATGTAGAAACAGCCAATTGTCCTCAATATTCCACGTATTCTGTAATGACTGCCATAATTTATTGTTGGTGTAATATGATGAAGAAGAAGAAGAAGAAGCCGCAAAAGTAGTGGATGACAACAGAAGAAGAAGAAAATGAATCCATTGAAAGGCATAAGATAAAGAAGAAAAGTCACAACCGAGTGTAGTAATAGATAAAGACGAAGAAGAAGAAGTCGAATGTTATAAAATTAGAAGAAGACGCGAATGTAGTAGTAGGTAAAGAACAAAAGAAGATGAAGAAAAGACGTAGAAAAACATTCGAAAATTATAAGATAAACGGAAGAAGAAGTCATGAATGTAGTTATAGGAAAGGAAGAAGAAGAAGATGAAGAGAAGACGAAGTAAAACAGTTGATAAGTATAAGATAAACGGAAGAAGACGAAATGAATGTAATAATAGAAAAAGAAGAAGAAGAAGAAAGTAGAGAAGCAGTCGAAAGATATACCATAAGACGAAAAAGTAGTTGCAAAGTATTGTAATAATTGCTATTTATAGAAGAGAAGGTATTTGAAAAGTAAAGCATAAACGGTATGTATTCAAAGAAGAAGAAGACTAGAGTGAACATAACCAATAAAAAAAAAACCTTCGTACCGAAGAAGAAGAAGACGCTGTTGAAGTCAATATAAATAAAAAGGGGAAAGAAAATATATATATAACCGTTAGCATATACGAATAAGAAGAAGACGAAGAAGAAGAAGAGGAAGAAAAGGATAGGAACAAACCCTTCGATAATTGTAGAACGTAAAAGTATATATAACTATTATCCGTCTCAACTAACTTTCCAGCCAACCCTCAAGAGTGATATCTAAAGACGACGCATGTTTGTAGAAGAAGTGCATCCAGATGTCAAGAAAGTTTCCCATAACTATTCCTTACTAACCTGTCTTCCCCCAAATTGTTAAGCGTTTGTCAAATAATCAGGCGCGACTCCTCCGTATAACTGTAATATTATTCCTCCCAAAACTTATTGAAAACCCAAAACAACTTCTACTTATATGTATTCATCCCCATATTTCCCCCCGCTGATGAAAGAATCTCAAGTATATTCAACATTATAAAATTTTAAAGTTTTCCTTTAACAACGCGAACATGTTTAACGAAGTACACTGTTACAAATCAGAAGAGGTAAACCCTAATATCTGTACTAGCTGTAGTAGTCATCACCAACACTGATATCCACAGAAGATGTATGTGTGTAACTGAATCAAGAATTCCTAACGTATAATTCGGCTTGCTATACGACTGGAATCTATTCAAGATCCAAACGACTAATCTTCCTACCCTAATCTAAAAGTAATGGTCACGACGACGCATGAAGGTGAATGAAGCTAATTATTTCGTTATGCTACTACTATTTAATCTACTAAAAATCCAATTTCAATTTTTTTTTTTTTTCAAAATGTTCCAGAAGAATTCAAAAGCTCTCCTGAAAAATTTCTTTTTTATTTATTTTATCACTATTCAAAAGGATTTCTACATACACCCAATGTATAGTAAAAACAATAAATGCTTAATCAATCATAGCGTTACGACTTCTCAAAACTTGAAGAAACTCACATATCGTTAATTCCGGATTTACTTTTGTATTATTTCCAAGAAGATTGCGCCCAAAACCAAAACAATCCTTATATAGATACGTACGAAATTTGAAGTAGTGAGATGTTTATTTCTACTCTGCCTATAAATACACTATACCAACGTATATTATAATATAATATATATTAATGAAGATAAAACAATTTCAATTAACGTTGCAATGAAGCGAAACAAAGGAATATATATAAAAAAAAACAACAAAGAAGTCCAATTTTCAATTATTCGTTACTAAGAGAATATATATTGCGCTCTCTATTACCGCTCCCTATAGACTAATACTAGCGAAGGCTCAAAACTTTCTCTGATTTCCGCTAGATGGCGGTAGTATGACCATTTTAATTCATATGCCAGGCCGTCTTGTAAATAAAAATGGAAGCAATTTTATTCTTGTAATTCAAATCAAAATAATTTTTAGATCAAAACAAGAAACTCAAATAATTATTTCGTGCAACAATACGCGTCTGTGTTTATATTACGAACAAGTCTATCAATCCTGCATACAACAAAGAAATTATAATTAGTTTGAATAACCAGAACCGTATATAACTGTGTATAACAATTAAGAACACATTTAGATAATTAGAATAATTAAGGACCATAATAAATCAATGAAGGAAATTATTATTTTTTTTCAATTAATTCAGCAACATTGTAGATTGACATTTTTATTTTTTTTAGGACAATTTGTATATAACACCTTGACGATAAAAAGGTATCTCCGAAACATGCACGTGAAAGTTATCAAATAATATAAGTAGATTTGTAAGAATACTATAATCAATTAATTTTTTGTGTAATTATTATCTGTAAAAATTTAGCTGAATTTAAAGATCTTTTTTTTTTTTCAAATATAGAAACCCTTTTTAATATCCATAAGACAAATATATAACAAGTGTGGATTTATTTAATTTACATTAACCTTAATTTTATTAAAATTAATTTATATTAATTTTTAATTATGAAACCAGACGGATAGTTATTAAAATATTTTTGCATTTGTATCATAAAAGTACATAACCGAAAGAGAAAAGTAAATATTATAAAACATCGGATTTATAATTTTTTTTATAAAATAAAATATATATCAAATGTTCTTTTCTTTTAGATTCATATATTCTCGTGTTTATATTTTCTACTAAATTGTTATCCGGTTTTTATATTTATTTTTACTTTTATATTTTTCTGCTATTATTATTAATTACTATTGCATAACTCGTAAGCGAAAATATTTGCCACTGAACAGATTTTATCTAGCGTGGGTTAATTATTAGTTTATATTAATATAAGAAATTAAATTAAAACCGAATTTTAAGCTATCATAAACCCTCCGTGGCGCGCGCTGAAATCTGTCGCGGTGATCTGCCCGTAATACAGGTGTATATTTTTGCATTTCGGGCGCCGTGCGAATCCGTTCGGCGTAGCTAACTGTCTTTTCGTACTAGCCCGAGCGCGAAGGTCGAACTTGTTAAACCTTAAACCCTCAAACGTCTCGGGTCTATTCACGAACTCACGCGGTCGGGCGAAACATGACCCGGAGGGTACTGTATGGGAAGCCGTGTCGCGCGTGTTCTCCCATTACACAGCGTTCGCAAACCCGGCGGCTTTGGCCGTGTTCGGTGGTATATTTGCGAAACACAAACACAAACGCAATAATTAAAACCATTCAAATGTGAATCGTTTGAATCTCAACTACATACACTGCGATTCGCAAATCCCGATGGCCTAGGCCGTGACAGTGGCATGCAAACTTGCGAGAAAACAAATGCAATAATTAAAACCTTTCAAACGTGAATCGTTTGAATCCTAACTACATATTTGTTATACTGCGATCCGCAAATCCCGATGGTCTTTTTTAGATTGTGACGGTGGCTTACTTGTGAGATCGCATTCAAACAATTAATAAAATATTTTTCAAATGTGAATCATTTGAATTCAAACCACATAAAATGAATGAGATATGAAATAAATCACATATTCTATAAAATGGAGCAATACTTTTACAAAGAAACAGGCATTCCAAAATCGAACTAATATATCACAAGGACCAAAATTACTACAATAATTTTCGTTCACAAAATATTAAATAATAAAAATGCCAACTGTCTATATGACAAACAACCTAAAGAAATTTCTAATACCTAGTATCACGTTTGTCTACAAATCTCAGTACGTGGTTCACGTAAATGCTCAATCTTTTTTCTTTGATGTCACGGACCGTGGTCCGCGATTGTTTAAATAAAACCGCTTTTATAATCAAATATTTCCTTTCATTTATAATATTAACTAAACCAAAATGATTTTATTACTATGCAAATGAGTCCAACGAATACGCTCCTGTCTGGTCACCGGCACCACTGTAGTGACCCAGCTAGATAGTGGGTCCTAATCAAATCGAGCAGACTGTATTTAATGTCGAAATGATGTTCAATTAATATTATGAAGCATTTTATTGTATTTCAATATAAATCGTTCTCCTGGTCACGGTAAGCACTGTGATGACCCGGGAGATAGTAGGGCATCGCGGCCTTGATATCTTTAATAATAATTTAGTATAGCTCCTGGTCCGGCACCAGAGTTAGACATCCCATGGGGTGTGTGTTGAATATATAAGGCGAAGCAATCTATAATACAAATCATTCCATTGCAAATCAATGTAAATCATATTCTTTTCACGGCTAACGATGTAAGATGACCCTAATGTGGGTCCTACTAAATAATGAAGGTTAGTAAGTAGCAAACCGTCGCGTTCAAAATACAATATATTGGATTATCAAATATTTCATTATTCTTATATGTGAGCGCGCGACGCTCCGCATAACGACTGCAAATTGCGTTGTAACTACATAATGATCGTGAGATAAATTATATTCTTCTATGAAATATTATATAATGTATTCTATACAATATTAATACTCTGCCTGTGCTAACTATACATTTAACTAAAATATATATTATTAACTGGAAATAATTATTCTGTGAAAATTGCGCTTTTGAATGCAATATCAACTAAAAATATTAACTAAAAATATTTCTAACATCTTGGGTTCGCATACTATATTGAAAATACCTACTGCCCTTTGCATTTACTAAGTATATTACCTAAATAGCCACAGCTATACCATCCTGTCCATCAGGGACGAAACATAAAACATAGTTACATTTCTAAAAGTGCTACCTCTTACGCGACAAAAATACCTATTGCAGTCGGGCTATGAATATGAACTATTTCCGCCTCATAATGGCGCCTGGAACCAATACTAAAAACCTCACTAGAAATAATAAATGCGACTAAATCTCGATAAATACAATATATACTATTCGTAATACGTCGTTGAATTGGCACATGATTCGTCTAATGGATGAAGGACCCCGTTGTGTATCGTAATAACTTCAAATTCTTTTATAGGAGCAGTGTGGAAACAATTGCATAATATTACGTAATAAAAACATCTAACGAACCTAATAATCGATACATTTATGTTACAATAAAATACATACACTAGAAAGAATTCGTGTATTAGAAATAAAACATTTTCGATTTGAGACAAGCCAGTAAAATCGTTCGAACGGCGCAAAGGGAAAAATTCACACATATTAAATAACACTGAAATTAATAATTATAAACACTTTGTATTAGCAAATTCTTACCTTGAATGGTTTCGTTCTAGACGTGCATGAACCTGTTCATATTAATTCCATGGGAAAATAATACATATATTTTCTATCTACGAAATAAGACATTTTTGAAGCAAAACTTCTTTATAAATAAGTAGATAAGGTCTCGGGGATGGTTTGTTCGAAAGGATTCTACAACAGCCCGTGAGTTTATATGAAATAATAGTTTCTTTGAATGCTAAATTTTGGTTTTTTAAACCCTCAGCATCTCTGCTGAGAGGGGTTGAGGCCCCGCGCCCGCCTAAACCCGGTGGCCGACTTCCTAAGTGACTAAACGGCCCCCCTTGTTCCTCCGGAACTTACTGCATCCCGAGACTCTATCTCTTCTTTACGAGATGTGATCCCGTGACGCCCTTCTTTTAGGCTTATAATTGAGAAGGCCGTACTCTTTTGGTACGAGTTTCTGATGATGTGTGTTGTCTTGAGGCGCCTTTCTTTTAGGCCGGTGTTTGAAGAATCATGTACTCTTTTGGTACGAATTGATGACGACATTAGCCTCCTTTGCGGGCATAGTCAGCGATGTTACAAATTATTGTGCAATCTCATTATGCCTTTTCAGAATGGCGTCCCACGATTCTGCATCTTGCAACATTTACTTTGGTCAAATGTTAGAGTGTTAGTAACATATTTATAATATCCCAGCTATTCCATATGAGTGAATGATTTTTATATTTATTCTGGCCCTGTCTTTCTTACAGAGGATGAAATAGAAGTTAACGTTTTCTATTGAGATTTCATAGCATTCAGGCATGAAAATCCTTCCAAAGTCAGAGAATTCACGACGTTGGTTCAAGCTGTTTTTGAGCAGGATGAGGCGCGAAGGTCGAGTCTAGTGGCCACTCCGATCAACAAGGGAGGTCCCGCTTTTAAGAGTACCTCACAGGGGCTTGCGCGGATTCCAGGCTTATGACACAAGCGTCATCCACAACCTCACCTAGCTCAACGTTCGTAAACCAGAAAACTCCAATTTCAGTTAGATCTCCCCATTCTGTCCTTTACTCGTCGTTCTGAAGCTACTTGTTAAGCCGGATATACCGAAGTACACAAATCATAAAGAGTTAGCTGAAGGCCGGATTGCACAATACTTATGCAATACAATTATTATAAGGCTACTAAGCGTTTCTTATAGAATTACGTGTATTCAATTGTTAGTTCAAATAGTATGAAAATCCTCAGACTTTAAAATATGTTCGTCCGGGAGATATTCCCGTACGAACTGAACCAATATCACACAAGAAATCGCGATATTATTTATACATGATTGCTCTGATTTTAAATCTTCCCAAAATAAATATATTTCAATAGTGAAAATAATTAATCGATAGATAATATAAATGTGTTCCTTAGCTGTTACACAGTGGCGATATGATCCTCTCTTGGTACTGATGAATGGTAGATTCCTCCATACGTCCGGGCAGCAACTCCGTCCGCAAATGCTGTTCTGGAACTCGGGGCTCCGTCGGTAGTCTGTTGGGCAGCGCTCCCGCTCGCAAGTCTGGTCTCGAACTGAAGGCCCTGAGTACATCGCGTTCGCTCCTTTTATAGTAACGATTTCACCATACCTCTGAAATCCACGCTAGTGCAGTGACTCATCCTATGCCCGATGACCTCACCGCCGGCGCTCGCCATGGGCCGGATTCAGCCATCAGGACGGTCGCCTCCGGCTCAACCCGTCGAAGGCAAAGCGCGCCTGTGATTGGTCCGTTTCGTTAAAATAATAGTTAAGCACCCGCTACACGCGAGACTTACTGTTCTGATTCATAAATAATAAAGGCTCGTTCGCACCTACTCACAAGGTCGAGTCTATTAGGATTGGCAAACGATATTAATTTAACACAGAATTATATCTATGGTATAATAAAGATCTAAGAAATATTACTTGTATAGCTGAATATTCAATATTTTGTTAGCCTCTTGTAATACATAGAATCTTAAGAAGAAATATATCAGGCTTTTACTTTTAAACGATTCCAAACAGAAGAAATATATTTTTGATGTCCATACTTGACTTTTTTGAATATTATTATTTTAAGATTTTCTAAATTTATTAAATCTATCTCTATGTCGACCATCACACGTTTTTCAAGTGTTGAATCAATGTCGTAAGAACAGGGCGCCAAATACTCGATAGTTTGTAACTATCATTTCTATTGAAATCACTAGACACATTTGAAAGAAAAATCTTACGACTAGACACATTTGAAAGAAAAATCTTACGCCGAATATATGGACCTATTAATGACGATCAAACTGGCGAAAAAGATACAACACCGAGCTCTATGACCTTTACCAGGATGTCAGCGTAGTCAAGTTCATTAAGACTAACAGATTACGCTAGCTGGGACATCTACACCGTATGGAAGATCTGGAGCCCCCAAAAAGGGTGTTGTTTAATGACCCAATGGGTAGAAGAAGTGTCGGAAGACCAAAACTCTGGTAGTTAGATGGTGTCGTTGAGGACTGCCGGGCCCTGGGGCAACAAAACTGGAAAAAACCAGCGACAGAGCAGCATGGAGGACTTTCTTGGAGGCAGCTAGGACCCACCAAGGGTTGTAACGCTGAGGATGGATGGATGGATCTCCATTGAAATTGGGATGTTTGTATATTTCAATGGACTCCCTCACTATTCTGCGTGTAGGTGCGGTTCTGTTGATAAGATTTTCGCCTTGTCAAATCTGATGAAGTGACAGAGATTCCCTTTTGATGCATGTTCGCAGATTGCCGATATTTTGGAGTTATTGTTTTTAATTGCTCCAATATGTTCCTTCAATCGTGTAGCGATATTTCGTTTGTTTTTTTGTCCTATGTATCGTTTCTCGGAAAAACATACGGTTCGTATAAAACATCCGCAACCAGTTACAGTTAAATATGTCTAACGAAGGTAATAACAACCTCAACTCTTTAATAACTAACCGATTAAAATTTATTTTTAGAAATCAAAGGCTTTTCAGTTGACAGTTTGTTTTTTATTATATTGTATTCGTAACTATTTTAACATTTCAGAAAAGCAACCCGCAAAGTGTGGTATTATGTATTTCGTTTTCGTTATTTGTTCTTTGACCAGTGGCATATGGAATGACGGGGGAAACAATAATCATTTTGTACCACACTTTAGGTAGACCCAGCATCCTGATACTACTGGGTGCAGCTAAAATGAGACGAATAAAACTGATATACCGGGATACAGCCGAAATAAAACAATACCATTCGGTATAATTTTGACATCTTGAATAAGCTTGTAAGTAAAATTGCTAGCTGGTGAAGCGCCTAGATGTAGAAATCGATAGTAATCATCAGAATTCATAATGAAGATGATACTCTTGGCGTATTTCCAAGTAGGTTAGTGGCGTTGAGGGAAATCCGCTTAGTCACTGCCGAGAGCGAGAGAAGTCATGAAAAGTTTTCGCACGAAAAAACTCTTCCACAATGAAACGCTCTATGTCAGGGGTCGGCTGTTTGTCAAGTGAGATGAGCCAAATTGTCATGGATACAGGATTACAAAGTTACCAAAGAGCCACATATATGTAATAAACATATTTATATGGATATGGATTTTTAGATGAAAAAAGGTTCGGTATGTTTTACTTAAAAAATTAATAAGAACGGCGTCCATGCATCGCTTTTGATAACTTTACTCCATCTGGCAAACAGCTTCTTATTTTTAATTGAATACATGATTCTAAATTTTCATCCGTTATTCTGCTTCTAAGTATATTTTTATTAGGTTCATAGTTGAGAATGTTTGTTTGCATATATATGTAGAGCAAAAGATTGTGAGAATACTAAAAGCTAGTTTTTTTAACTCATCGTGTTTCAGGTAAACTATTGTTTCTATTTTAGGTAGCTGTTTTATAGCCGTCCACTTGTGTTCAATCAAATTGAATTTTTTCTGGTCCAGTTGTCAGATACGGAACTTAACTTCTAATTTTGACGCTGAAGTTCCGAGTTTACGACTGAAGTCAGCCACAAACGTCCATGGAAAATGCCGCTTGCGGCTCGCGAGTCGCTTATTCCGACCCCTGTGTTAATATCGCGAATTCAATCTCATTAACGCTCTCGATGCGGAATCGTACATTAGGCGAGTGTATCGCCAGGGTACATCACTATGGACGCAACATCCGAAGCCGAATCTCCAAGGAAGGGATGGGATTCCGGCCATTAGTCCACCGTGGAAATATCTGGACCGGTCATTAGTGGTTAATTACCCGCCTGCGGTTTCCTCCTAATCTTCCAGGACACCACACCGGGCTGCTCTGCTCGGAGGGAGATGGCGCGTGACTCGTACTGACGTCGCTAAAGGAAATATGGAGATTTGATAGAATGGCATTCGAAATACGTATTTTTTCTGAAATTACGGTAATTGCAGGAAGTCACGGACAGACAGATGGACAACGAAATTATTATGTTTGATACTGAAGATAATATTTTGATTAACAATGAAAAAAATTGGTAACCGACAAATTTGAGATTGTAACTGTAGAATGGCATTTGAAATATGACTTTTTTCTGAAATTACGGAAATAACAGGAAGTTACGGACAGACAGATAGACAACGAAATTATTATGTTTGATACTGATGATAATATTTTAATTAACAATGAAAAAATTGGTAACCGACAAATTTGAGATTGTAACTGTAGAATGGCATTCGAAATATGACTTATTTCTGAAATTACGGAAATTACAGGAAGTTATGGACAGACAGATAGACAACGAAAATATTGTGTTTGATACTGATGATAATATTTTGATTAACAATGAAAAAATTGGTAACTGTGAATATTCTAAATTAAAAAAAAGTTTAATCAGTATTATTATTAGCATTAATTTATAGACGCGCGCGTTCATGTCCGGCTGGCCAAAAATTGAAAAATGAACATTGAAAATATTTCATTTACGTGTCGTTTTTAATTACAAATCAATTTTGGGAATCGTTGAACAAATAATTCGCGTAAAAATATAGCATTCAATATTTTTTGTGGACCGTCTTATTTCAAAGTCATGTAAAAATGTTAAAATAAGTAGGTATTATATACTTTACAGATATCCTACGTAAAATCATTTAAGAATGGTTTACTCATTATTATTATTTATAACAGGTATAGAAGGCAGAAGTGAAAATATTGAATAACAATATATGAATTATCTTAATTTAGTGAGGGTGATCTGTAAGCTTAGATGGATACCAAAATAATTTGAATACCTTGATTCCAAGGTTACGACGCTCGAGGCGAATATTATATTTGCGAGGGAGAAACATAACACTCCGGATCAAATGCTCCCCTCACCGCAACCCTTGTTTTATGGGTGAGAAAGCACTTAATCATTGTCTGGAGAAATATTGATTGGGTAAAAGCAGAGACTGCTTCCGATGTAATCAAAAATATCGACTAGTAAATAGTTTGATTTTTTAAACTCTTATAGTTGAGATTCTAGAAAAATGTAGGTAGGTTCTTATGTAGACAGAGATTGAAAGGCTATTCGAATTAATATATATTCGTACGTTGTGACAAAATGTTTAAATTAAGAAACATCTCATCTCAATGATCACATTAATGAAAAATTATTTAAATTGATTTTTTCTGTTAACTTTTTATTTTACAAAATAAAAAAGATTAATATATATTTGAATAATAAATACGATTTAATAATACTAATATTATTTTACCTCACAATTTATTTGTACACATAACTAAATATTGCACGGCGTAGACTGAAAATTATACCTAATCTTTGCTTAATTTGTAACTATATAATATTGACTATAGGTCGACCACAGTCCAAAGACCGTTCCCTAGCTTTGTCCGGTAAGAAGAAAGCGGGGGAAAGTTGCCTCGCAAGCCCGTATTACAAGCCTCAATATGATATTCAAAATAAAAACATATTTTTTAGTTTAAAAAAGGTTACCTCCTTACTAGAAAAACTCCTTTTGTGTTCATTTTTTGTATCATAACAACAGACATATTTTTTGCGCACATTCTTTTGAATGTGGTCTAGCAATATCTATGTATTTTTAATTCAGTTATGAGTTAATAAAAATTGATTTTTTTCAGGTGTTATATTAAATAGAGCCAATCATGCTCGGGAACTGAAAAGAAAATGAAAATGAACTGACAAAGAATTCAGAATTCAACTTGATGAGCGTTGTCGGATTTTAATAAATTTTTTATGGGCCCATATAAAAAAAATCAAACAAAAGTATCTATTCGGAGCCAATCATATACACCCTTAATCCTATCCTGCCTTGTAATAATTTATTACTTTTCAAGATTTTTTATCCTATTCGCCGAAAAATATTTCGATCCAGATTTCGAGTTGCTACGAGGGCGTTTTCACCGATACAAGTTGTGTGGCTTTCACTCGGCTCTGCGGAGGTTTCTGGATATTGCATTGCGCGGTAAACCTGGCAGGTAAGACTCAGGATTTTGACTGGATATTATTCCAAGAGGCTGAAAGGCCTTTATCCCGGGTTTAGTCGCACAAGAATACCTTCACATATTCCAGTACACGGCGGCGGGAGGGTGATTAAAATTGACGGCACATTTGGACGACAAGGTACGAGTTACGGAAATAATCTGGGCTAATACAAGATAGCACAAGTAGCAAGTGTATTTTTAGGGATCATCTAAATTTAAGGCTATATATATATATATACAAGGGAGTGACGAGATTTAAAAAAACTGACGTTTATTATAGTATGCATAATATTATTTTGAAGTGAAATTTCACACGCGCACATCTTAATATTATTTTTATATGGGATATTATTATTACATGGGATAATACCATATCAAATGAACTACTATAACGCTACAAATAGACTTTTCTTCGGGACGTGCTTCAAGTGTCCAATGCGGTGAAAGCGATATACTTAAAATAAAAGATTTTCCCAGGAAGCCTCAGTATTGAATTACATAATTCCAGAAAAATCTGAGATATTGACAAAAGAAAAAAAATGTATTGAGAAAACAAAATATGTCAGACCAGAAATGTGATATTTTATGCCTCTAGAATATACTAATAATGAGTGAGAAATTCGTATTAATAAATAAAAAATATATATGTAGTTTACCTTCACACATTAAAGGCGTATTTTGATACTGAGAAATAGGACCATTGAAAAAGAAAAACAGGATTATTTTGAGGCATAAAAATTACTAAAATTCTATTTATTATACAACATTTTTGAAGTTTTTTTATTTAAGTTCTCGAATGCTTTATTTCCGTAAATTTATGGAATTCTTCAAGCGAACCGGTAAAATGGAAAACTATAGTAAATATTGACATTCTTCAGAGAAAATATATTCTAGAATTAATCTGAGTTCAGTGAATCGAAGGCTTTATTTACGCAGAAAATTATTCGAAGTGTTTCTTAATTGTATGTACAAAAACGTCTTTTACGTAAATTGAGCACTCACTAAGTCCTTTAAGGTAAATATAATATTTGATGGCTTTAAAACGTTAAAAAAGCTTAAAACGTGATGGTATGCAAATTTACAATCCGTCTTCGGGAATAGTCATTGTTCCATCCTCATATGAATATATTTTTAACCTTTGTTTGGCAAAGCAAAATGACAATCGCGGACCACAGAGAACAAACCTACGTTATTCTAAGACATCTTTAACAATAATGATTTAGTAAGTATATTTCAGCGTAACCAGGTTGAGTGTGCAAGACCTGGTCCGACGTATAAGTATCACAAAGATTCACATGTGAAACAGAAGAATAATATGTAAAGAAAGAAAAATAAATATGTAAAGGGAGAAAAAATATAAATGATATACAATATTAAAAAATGAGACAAGAGGGTGTTCTTAAAAATAAAAGCAGTACACATCATTAACACGAAACCATGGGGACCGAAATATATTTTCTGTTAAAACACTTTCGTGTTAAAAGATAAAAACTGACCAATGATTTGGATGTCGTAATAATAGACAAAATATGTATGTTTATACTCTTTCATTAAGAGTCTATACGTATTAATTAAATCACATACATTTATACAAATAAAATGTATTACGATTTAGCTCAAATGAATCAACTAAAAGCAATGATTTTATTAATTTTTTTTATTATATTACGGTATGGGAGATAATAAAATGACGCGTCGAATACATTCCACAAAAAAGATTTCGCATTCAAAACACCCATGTCGGTTAAGGCAGTGCGTTAAGACATCAACTTCGTGAAAAAGAAAAATATGGAAAAAAATCATAAAAAAACGGCAATTCTAGGGACTCCGAAACCTACTCTATGCTAAGATCTCGCGCTAAAAACAGTATTCGCAATTTTTATCGATCGTATTTAAATTCTATGGATGAATCAGTAAATCTCAGGATAAAAAATATGAGAGTACACTAAAATTTAAAAAATAACAAATGCAATTACTAAAATAATGTTTGTGGGTGGAAAATATGCTATTATATATTTGGTCAAGAGATTTTCGATACATGTTCCAAATTTTTCGCTTGACTTCTTTGACATTTCTTTTCGACAATATTAATTTGTTATCATTAATGACTCTGGAATTTTCTATACACCTACCACGGCTTAAAATGATAAATTAAAAATTATGAAAGGATTGAACACCGCCAAGGATGCAGGATCTGACTTGTGTGACAACTTACTATAGACTGATTAGTGTATACAATCATGTTTTGGAAAAATATTTGAGGCTATTTCTTACAGACCAAACATGGCTCAACCTACCTTTGTACAAAAAAATCCACTGCTTGATTTCGTGAATGATTTATAAATAGTTTGATTCGAGAACTAGGCGGACGTAATATATACTGATTTCAGTAAATTCATCAATCGTTTGACAAGCTATTTATATGGGAAACGTGTATGTAATTCTTTATTAGGGTGGCCCAGGACTTATGACCTCTATTAGCTGGCTTAATTGATGATTTACACAATGTAACGTTCACTAATTCCACCGTAAGAACATCCATACATGAAAGTGCTAATCCGAATCATGTTTATTTTTGAATTATTATACTGAACTCGTAGACGGTTGTACGACACTCCCATGTAATTCGACCGGAGCTCGTTAGTATGCAGGGTTATTTGGAAAACATTAATAACCTCGCAGGACTATATTCATAATCAAGGAAGGAATATAGTCCTACGAGGTTATTAATGTTTTCCAAATAACCCTGTATATGCTGGTGAATGATAATCTAAGGATGATGCTCTTCATCTCCTCCTTACTGCAGCATCCTTACTGCATCAACATACTGCAGAAATGGCCTGACAGTATATTTGCACGAACGCTTAGCTGCCTCCTCTGTCATCATCTTCCTGTCCAGCCTCATTGAAGATATGACCGAGATATTTTTCTTTTTTAAACATTTGATCTCGTTCCGTTTACCCGCACAGGTTCCCAAACCCACAGCTCGCACCACCATATTATCTGCCCCTTTTCCATATTCCATTATAACCGATACTGCCGAGAGCTATCCGATGTCTTGCCATTGGTGTCAGGTTGTTGGGGATTATCACATATTTGATAAAGATAGCGAGTTTCGCAGTTATATCATAAAAATAAAGGTAGCATCTATTTTCATCTGACAAAACAATCTTTAACATGTAACGTGGCTGTGTCGTACGAGGCAAAAACACAGGAAAAAATTGTTTTATATGTAATTACGAAAAGCATCAAGAATTTCACATAAAACCATAATATCCGTATACGCCTTCAGGTAATTGCATATTTTCTATACAAATAGCGCTGCAATTGAGTGAGGCTATAGCGACATCGGTATTGCAGTAGTACGAACGAACGTTCTTGTCGTATATGATTACTGTACACATAATATCAATATTTAAAGTGTATACCTAAGTGGGTCTTCAGAGTTATATCTAAATGGTTTCTTGTTTGTTACACATATAATCCATTTCTGTGACTTTATTGAAGGGTCTAATATAGTTGGAGCCGCACCAACTGATGCACACTTGGCGAAGCCGATAATACTTTGACGGAATGCATAATATACAATTTTTGGAAGACTAACGAGATTCATGAAGCTGCGTGGAGTTTTGAATGTATGTATCGGTTTTGTAACTTTGGAGCTTAAACATTTGATGTGCGGAGCCCAACGTAGGTTTTCATCGATTGTCAGCCCAAGACGTCTTGTTTCTATCTTTTTATCGATTGTGTCACGGTTGCATGAAAGATTTATGCTTGAAGTATACGTGTGTGTTGTGATGTTGTTTGGATGGGGAGATTCTCTATTTTTTTATTGAAAAGGCCAAGTATTTTTCTTTATCAAGTTAAGTTATCTTATTTTTATTCCTTATGTACAATGTTTAAAAATATATTTATAATGCATAGTCTTTCTTGTGTTTGTGTTTTATTTCTTATGTGCAATATTCTAAATTTTATTTCTAATATGTAGTCTTTTCTAGCGTTTAAACATAAAAAAAATAAAACACGACATGGTATGCACCACTAAATATTTGTTTTCTTTATTCAAGATGATTAACACCTCTACAAGTTTAAGTTTTAAGATGTCTAAATAGTAATGGAAACTCGAAATTTTCAAACCATTTGCTAGAACATGACCATACTTTCGACTTCAATTTAGGTCTAAAAATTTTACAAAATAACAATAATAATAGACAATTAGATAGTTTCGAAATTTTAGAAATAAGGAAAAATATTAACCTCAATAATAATATAATAAACAGTCAAATTCAATTCCCAAACAATCCCATACTTAACATTTTTCCAATTATAAATAATAAAAAAAAAGTTGACAATCCCTTAATTATTCCCTAACAACACCTCCCCCCCTTTCTATTTACTCCGCCTAATTTCCACCCCACTAGTTAACTATATAATGGTCATTTAATTTTAGTATACATTGTATCATCCTGAGGAAGGGAACTTCGTTCCCGAAACTTGTAGAGGTGTTTATTCATCTTGAATAAAGAAAATAAATATTTGGTGGTGTAAACCAAGTCGTCAGGGTCGCTCAGGTGGTTTGGGCATGTTGAGGGAATGAATGAGGAAAGAATGGTAACAAAGATATATGATGCAAGTGTTGACGGCGCCAGAAAGAGAGGGCGACCACGGAAGACGTGGCATGACCAGATTAACCAGATACTGGAATATGGTCCTGTTAGAAGCCTGAACAACCGTCGAGCTTGCATGCGAAGATGTATGAATGTTGACGAAGCGAAAGTTGTTTGTCAGGACAGAAGAGTATGGCGCTCTATCCTCTCTGCCTACCTCCATGGGGAAACGACGTGATGGTAAGTAAGTAAGTAAGTATACCAAGTCGTGTTTTATTTAATTATTAAAAAAAAACTGTACAGGTAAGTTGCTCCAGAACAGACCTTGTCTAGTGAAGCAACTACCGTCATTTAAATGTATAAATTCATACGAAATAAATAAATAAAAATACCAAGAGCTTAAGATGTACGTGACTATTTAATTTAATACATACGAGTGGGAGGTACTGCGTACCCACGTATTCCATTATTGTTGAAACGCAGACTTTGTTTGAATCTAGACTCGATTCGCGCTCGCAAGCCGCGGAGTGGGCGCGCTCCACTTCGCTGTGAAGTAGCGGATCACCGTAAGGAATCAAAACAATGGAGTTCGTTGATTTCTCAACAGCTCGCTATGGGAACACGGCGGCGCACCGTGAGAACGCGACACAAAGTAAATTAAATTATTCAGCCAGGCAGAGCGACGGATGTATCGTAAAAAGGGACGGTTTAAAAGTTTCATTAATTAATGCTCGAAATGTAATGAAATGCATTTTTAACTAAAGCGCTTAACTTAGCGACTAGGGTTGTAATGTGATTTGTCTAATGGCGGCAGTGCGAACGTCCGTGTTTTCTCGTAGGTCTTGGATAAAATGATCAAAGCTGATAATTATCATTAAGCATAAAACAAATGCTGCAAGAAACTCGCATATTAATAGTGCTTACTACTGTTTTTTAAGTAGTTTAATAAATAATCTACGAAAGACTAAGGTACTTTACAAGATATACATATAATATATATATTAAAAAAAAAAAATAGAGATGCGAACACGGAATTCGTGTCACATCAATATTCTTACTATTTTCAAATTAAGCTAAACGCTTGTGCTATGAAAATAGGACTAACTTGCTTGTCTGGAGTGAGATTCGAACCTGCGACCTTTGGATCACGAGGCGAGAGTCCTAACCACAAGACCAAAAAGCTACTCATATAGATGTCTTATAGAGATGAATTATATGGGAAGGTAAGTGCGAACAGTTTTTGGGTGTTTATAGGTTTATAATTTATAGGTTTATAAGTTTATAGGTTTATAGGTTTATAAATTTACATTATAAATTTAATAGGTTCACCAATTCCACACAATACCACGTCTATCAAATTTTACAGTTCACAAAAAATTGTTTTTTTACAAAACGAATTCTTTCTCATTTCCACAAGTCCACTTCGCACACTTGTCGGAAAAACACACACACACACAAAACATACTTGCACTAATACAGATAATACATGGAGAAAGTTATAAATAGATACATATGACGATGAAAATATATCTTCTTGTAAATGTATTTAAGATTATTACTTTGAATGCATGTCCTGACGAATATTGCACTAATATTATGAACGAAATAAAATATATACAGACTCTGAAATATTTGCAAAACTTGTTTAGTTATAAAATTAAATGAATGACAGCTTACGACCAGGATAAAAGTAAATGAAAACAAGAGAACAAAGTAGGAAAATGTGATTTGATTCGATTAGAATGGCAATTACGGTAGGGAATACGCCAGGTACGAAATGTTGCATAATTTCAAAATTATTTGATTAAAAATATATAATAAAATCCAGCTGTCGCGATTTTTTAAAATTTTGTGTTTAGCATCGCTTGGCAAACATTTGTTATTTTTTAAAGTTTGGAAGATGTCTGCGGCCCTAGTCTAGTGGGCATGAGATTGGCTTCTCACACCGAGGGTTCCGGGTTCATTCCCGGATGAGGTCACAATATATCTAGTTGATATACTCAATCCTGAGCATTTTTTATGTGTTTCGCTTAAGCAATTGGACCTCGTGGTCTGCTGCTTTAGAAAAATGCTAAAGGTTTACAATTTTAAGTTATTTTTAAATGTCCAAGTTTTTCTATGGAATTATCATATATATCATGGAACTAGCATAGCATAGAAGACTATACAATTTTTTAATCGTAACAGATGTTCATCAATAAATAGTAATAATAGATTTTTTATTCATATCTTATTTTTTGAATTGTGTTACATTTCGAATGCCTAACTAGGGATTACCTGTTTGAAGGCAGTCGACTATTTACATAACAAAAACAGTTAAAAATATAATTTTGTATACAGTACAATAAATTTTTAAAATGAACAAATATTTAATAAATTTAAATGCGATATAATAATTAGTATACATTACAATAAATTATTAAATGAACAAATATATAATAAATTTAAATTTGATAAAATAATTAGAAACAGAAATACAGAATTATCGGTAAGGTAAGGTAAAGCAAAAAGAGAAATATAATTTTTAAAATATATAATAATAAAACGGTAAGAAAAGTTACTATCTTAAAAAAAAGAATGGGTTAACGATTAAAACTGCGAGACAAGTAAAATACTTTAAATACTTTTAAGATAAGTTCCGGAAGTTCTTTATTAGAAGATGTTAAAACATGAATTACAAATCAAGGTGCACTTTCGTAAATTATGCAACAAAAAGTTCCGTCCCCTAATGGCTCTGGAGGAAATTTCTTTCTACAACCTGTCACGAGAGAATTCCGCTAGAGCAAGGCGGGAAAGTGTCCATCTGTCACGTGGCACCAGTCCCAGCTCCCGCCGTTATATGTGAGAAATGGGGTGACATCTTAATCCGGCGGATTCTGCACGGGATCTTATTGGGTACAAATTAACGGCATCAGCTAGTGTTAATAGGAGATTCGATTCGGCGCTGAGTTATAACTGCAATTAAGATAGCAAATAACGGGCAAACTTGCAAATGCCCATAACCCTTTGCTCAAACCGTGATCGTGTCTTGAAAAGGTTTTTTTAATGCATTAATTCACACTATCCAGCTCCATGTTAACCGTGTTAATCAGTTCCTGAAAATGATTCGTGTTGTAAAAAAATAAATAACTGATTAAGATATCATTCACTTGTTTAAAGATCTTCCTTAACATTATCTGTAGCGGAAAATCATCGCATACCTATATCTATATATCGCATATATTGCATCGGAAAATCATATCATAAATCCCACAAAGGTATATAGCTATACAGTTGTCTTAACTAACAATGATTAATAGATCGCTTAGATCTTAGTACCTATTATTTTTTGACGATACACATTTCATTAAGGAATCTTAACAATTTTAATCATTATAATTTTTTGTACCGAAATAATTGTACTGACAAATTTGTTCGATCTTATTTTTCGGGGTATTTGCAGTACGCATTCGTAAAATTGAATAAAATTTTTATTATGATAATAATATATTTGCTTAAGTTTTATTTTTTCTCTTTTATGTTTTCAAATCTTTCCATCATTTGTGTGTTTTATTAAATTATATCTCTAGTCTTCTATATGTTATGTTTTCAAATGCTTCTATTATTCACATTTTTTTTTATTGTATTATATCTCTATTCTTTTATGTTCTACGTTTTAAAATTTTTCTATTATTAATGTGTTTTATATAGTATTATATCTCTTTTATATCTTATTTTTTGTCTATTTCTACATTGATGTATAATTCTATTTCTATAATTAACACGTATGTTGTTGTGTTAATATTATGTATAAATGCATTGTAGGTAAAAGGCTATTTAGCCGTGTATATTAAATAAATAAATAAATAAATAGTGTTAGAGCATAGAAAGATTCACATATATTGAATACATATGTAAATTAAGTATAAAGTTGGATAAGAGAATATTTATAGAAAGCAACAAACAATATTAAAGCAAATTAATGGTAAATAAATGAGGAAATGAGTTTATTCGTGAACGTAGGAGGAAAGGGTGAAGATTTTAGAGACAGGGAAGAGGTGGAAAAAAAGGATATGAGATTCAGTGAATGATTGGCCAAAGTAGATTTAATGATGGTGGTTTAATTACATTAGTTAAGTAGTGATAAGATGAGATCAGAATATTTTGGGTTTGTTCAAATCTTTCAGAACAGTGCTGGATTTTTGTCACAGTGACATCATTAATCAATTAATGTATATTATAGATCTAACACAGAGACGAAACTTTATTTTTAGTATGGGAAAGTAGGTATAGAAGTCTTTTGGGTGTACATAGGGCTTACGATCGAACGGCTGGCTTAAGTAACCACTTTACACAATGTAACGTTCGCCATTTCCACCCATGATATAATATACCATGTAAAATGATCACTTAAGCCAGCCGTACGATAGGTCGTAAGCCCTATGTACACCCAAAAGACTTCTATACCTACTTTCCCACGATAAAAATACAGTTTCGTCTCTGTGAGACATCTATAATATACATTAATTGACTGAGATGAGATAGTTGAGTGGTACTAGAATGAAGTACCTACACAAAATATCTAGGATTCTGTTCAATGCGTTAAGACCGATATTGAAGAGGTCAATATCGATACAGTTGTCACAGAATGCCTTGCATGTGCGAAATAAAAGTTTTTGAGGGTAAGATGTTATATTTCTCGAAAAATGGAAAAGCACTTTTCCTTTACTTGAGCACGTTCGTCTTCAAGAAGCGTGAAAGGAGATTAGGTCCAGTTGACTGGGACAGCCGAGGTATCCTCGAAGTAGTTTAAAAAGGAATATAAGATCAGCACGGGCTCTTCGATGTTCCGGAGTTTCCGTGTTTTGGAAATTTACTGCTTTAAGGTCAAAATACATGTTACATCTAGCGATATTAAATATTATTAATCAAATTAGAGTGGTGAGGCGGTCCTAGTAGCGGCGAGGCTCGTTTCTTGCTCTGGAGTTTTAAGATGTCCAAAAATATTTTTGTTTTTCAAATTCAAAAAATTTTAGTTTGTTACCGGTATGTGAACATATTTTTATTGCGTCGTGATATAAAAACCACCAACAAGCGGCATTGTGTCCCACTCTTATGGAGTGCATTGCGGAGAAAATACTGAAGCAAATATATTCATAGACAGACATCTCAAATGGACCTTTCAAATAGACAAAGTAACTGACTCACTGACAAAACTGATCAGCCTATTCCACAAAATACACGAAATCACACCAAAGACCGTAAAAATTCTGATGTACCAGGCATAGTCAAGAGTAGAATAGAATACTTGATACCCTTCTGGGGAACCGGAAATAAAACTAACCTAAACAGACTCCAACGACAGCAAAACAAAATATTAAAAATGGTCTATGATCTGAAATACCGGACACCAACTGAAACTGTATACCGTATAACACAACATTTAAACATCGAAAGCATTACAAAAATCGAAACACTTAAAATCATTCACAAACTAGCAATTGGCGAAATACAAGACGAAGACATAAAATTAGACAAAATACACGAAAAACACCAACACAACACTAGAATGGCTCAAAACTATCACATAACACACGCCAAAACAAAAACAGGACAATCCCGACTAATTTGCAACGGACTAAAACTGTACAATGACCTGCCACAACAGACCAAACAACTGACCACTGACAAATTCAAAACAGATGTGACAAAAATATTAAAACTCGGCCAAATATAAAAAAATTCCTTTGTATCTAAATTATATTATTATATTTTCTTATATTTGAATCATGTAAATGTTACCCATAAACCTCTTAGGTTTCCATTACTTTTTAAATAAATAAAAAAAAAAATATTACCATAATAAAAAATTTAATTCAATTTTACGAATGTATACTGCAAATACCCCGAAAAATAAGATCGAACAAATTTGTTAATACAATTATTACGGCACAAAAAAAATTAATTCGTTTTCATAAAACCATGTCGCTGTTAAACACAATGTTAAATAATAACTTTGTAATTTTTGTTTATTAATTACACATTTATCGTAAATTTGAATATATATACGTATTATAATAAACACACAGAAATGGGTTGTTAAACTGAAAATCACGCACGTGGGGAAGATAGTTTGAGGACTAGATTATTATTAAAACGTTGTGTTCCGCAAAATTAAAATTAAAGCGGGTACCCACTGAAGACAATTTTGTAAACTTACTCGACATAGAGAGCTCTCAAACAAATTATTTCTTAACCACATATCCATGGCTTTACTAGAACTTCTTTACTAGAGCTTCAGAATGGTTTAACTTGTTTGACGATCACTCCATTTAATAAGGTGACAACGAAAAACAATTAAACGACATAAAGCAAATGAAATAATAAATTTAGCTTTTTAGTGATTCTTTCGGGAGTATACCTAAAATAAAACCATACCGCGAACACGTAATATACTCGTGAACCATAAATAATACCAAACTAAATTATTATGTTGCCGAACCATTAAAAACGAACTATTTAAGGCGAAACATGTGTCGTAAAATTACTACAATAAATTAAACAATTTTTCTCAAGTGCTTAATTAACACACGAATTTCACATGCGTATATGTTAGTATATGTTAACTAGGTAAAATAATATTGGACCACATTTCGAAAGCGGAACGCGATTATTAATGAGGCAACAAAGAAGTGCTAAGATGAAGTGGTAATTTTGCAAGAAAAAAGAAGTATACGTATGGAATTATAAAATTAAATTCCTCTTCATATGAATGCAATGGCGGTGCATAGTGGAGTTCGGATGACTCCCACCTAATGTATGGAAGTGAAAGAAGAAAAGAGAAAAAGAAGAACGAAAGTTGAATGTCTTCATACACTATCTCAGGGGCGTTTGTGAAAAATCTATGACAACAGAGTGAAAGACGAACAGATAAGAAGTGAATGCGTCTATTTTAAAAATAATTACGGCAACCATGGTCCCATAGGTATAGAAGCAGTAAGATCATTTTTTTTCTATGTTACCATTAAAAAAGTCGGTACGCAGTTACAGACAGGCGAGCGTCTGATATACGGGTTAAAATCAAATATTGGCAGACGACCCACAAAAAGTTCAACTGTACTTAACAGTCGACAGTGGTATACCAGAATAGATCGACAGTCCCTAGGTAAACTAGGATATCTATGAAGTTTGGCTTTACGTGTTAATAAGTTTTTTCTGAAAAAAAAACAACTTTTTTTAAATTTCTATATTCTATGTATTCGAACACAAAAGTTAATAAAGCATTTCCTGTAGATTTTTAGGAGTTTATGTAGGGAACGTCGAGATGTCTGATACACCTACATAGTAGGAATACAATGATAAAAGATCTCTTTTAATTTTTTTTGACATAACCTGATAGCTGAGCAATCAAAGTGTACCTTTTAAAATAAAAATTGGAAAAAAATGAAATAACATGCCTAGGCAGGAGGAAATTGTTTATTTTTAATTTTCCAAAAAGTTGTGGCGAGAATGTTGTCTGAACATGATAGCATATTATTGTAAATTGGGTGAAAGCCAGTCGATAATTTAGTTTAGTTTACTTTTAAAAACATTTGACACGGTTTAAATAAGATAAATATTTTCAGTGTAAATTTCATACATTCGTGATTGTGAATCTGGTTCAACCCGAATGCTGTCACTCAGGCTAAAAGTTTTCGGAACTAAAATCTGAAGCATTATAACTGTAAGGCACGAAATGTTCACAGAGCTAATGTGACACTCGACTGGCAGTGCAGCGCTAAATGTGCAGAGATGTATGATTATTCAATGCATTTTGGGACAAGCGATATACTTGAACGTGCATAAAGTATTTATATACGGTTGTTGATCTATTCTCGACTAAAACAAAAAAGGGATTATTTGGAGTATAAGCAAAATTTTTCATTGGATTTTGTTTTCGGGGATTCGAGCATCCCAGGAGACTAGAGCGTTATCAACGACATAGTCGTTTATACGACATTTTGATACGTTTGATACGGCGAGTTATCAACGACTAGAGAGTACAACTGATAACTTGCTGGTCTAGGTTTGTTTTCTTGACTGACCTTGATTTTTGTTTTTAGTTTATTTAGGCTAGGCTCGCACTACGAATTTTTCGCAGCACGACGAAAAAACGCCGCGACATAATGTCGCACCGCAGTGTTGTAACATAGTATTTTGAATCGTATCGCGCGCACTTGGCGGATAAATACCGCAGCGGCGAAAAGTCTGTAACAAGTTACAACTCGCTTTTTGTTTGGGCCTTGATTGCGCGCACTATGCGACGTTTCGCTGTTTGCATATAATATTTTATAATATATGTGTAAGAACAAAGGCTACAAGCAATAATTCTGATGATCTGGGTGAAGACTTTAATACTTTGAAGTTGAGAGAAGACCACCATTTTATGATAAAAAGAATACAGTGATAGGAACATTAAACAGAGATTGTGGGCAGAAGTTGTTAAAATTTGTTTAGAAGATGGAGTGAAATGAATAGAATGTAACAAAGGGAATAAGAGGATGTACCCATAACCGCTTCTTTTTTGCGAACTCTAATTATGGGAGTGGAAATACAACCTACTTCTACTAGATCCATTTTGAAACTGATCATTTACGCGGCATTATGACGTTTTTCAATTTTTTTGCCGCACGTCAAAATGTCGCAGGTTTTCACGCCGTGCGGCGAAAAATTCGTAGTGCGCGCCTAGCCTTATTCCTTTCTTATTAGTAGGTACCTATATTTATTAATAAACTGTAAATTAAAATTTTAGAGCAAATGCTCTACGGATTAAATAGTCTGTTAGAAGTTAATAGTGTTACCTGATTGATCGTAAATTTTAATAAAAAAAATGTGTATTGATTTTTTAGTTATAAAAACACTAGTTATCTTGTAGCAGTTAATGTAGATGGCGGATGAGTAGGTGGCAGCGAGTTGCGGCCTGACGCATCGTAACTCGCAACGCAGGGCCGGTGTTCCCCGCTAATTAAACACTCGCCGCGAACCACTGTTGAATGGTCGTGTCGGGCGGCCGGGCGCGGGGCTTGTTCAAATTTGCCCGGACCCAACCACCCAACCCAGTTCTAATTGTATTTAAAGGATGTTCCGAGGCGATAAGGAATTTTAGTTTTACCAGAAAAACGTGTTTAAATATAGAACCATTTATTTGCATTTATGGTCATGTGTGTTTAGATTGCAAGTCTGCAGAAATCATTCGTTAATAAATTAACGGTGCCTTACAAAGGTTAGTGTTTTTAGAACGTGTGTATAATAATTTTGCCTATTTATTTTATTGCTGAAATAGAATATATTAACATTTCAGATTATTACTATTAATTACATAATTCATGTACCAATAATATGCACCACACGTGTCAAAGAAATATTT
Source organism: Agrypnia vestita (assembly GCA_016648135.1). Classification (NCBI taxonomy): domain Eukaryota; kingdom Metazoa; phylum Arthropoda; class Insecta; order Trichoptera; family Phryganeidae; genus Agrypnia; species Agrypnia vestita. The sequence continues at coordinate 58,212 of JADDOH010025037.1, read as the reverse complement.
CAAATATAAGATAATAATAATGTCATCACAAAGTTCAAGCCCTCGTACAGAAGAAAAAATATTCTTTGAACAGTTAATGATTAATCCTCTGGTTTGGGTCATCTGGGGTATTACGCCGTTTTTTACGACCCTTCCGGCTGACGTTTCTGATTCCATTGCAGGGTCCATCATCAGGGCTGATGTTTTATTGTGAGTGTTGTGGTTAAGTATTGGCTCGCAATACCGTGTCGAAAACTTGGTGTTTCTGTGTTACGTGGCAATACCGTGTCGGAGTCATGTGTTGTGTGTATGTTGTATGTTTCATCTATTGTCTGATCACTATCTCTGCGGAATCTGCGACGAGATTGACTTTGAAGTGCCGGATACCATGTTTTTAATTTGAGACCATCATCTCTATTAATATTTATCGGGTGCTTGTAAATTTCGAGTACTTCCTTCATGAGGCTTTCCAAGGATTTTCGGAAAGGTCGTAAAACACGGAAAAATACCCACATAAGACACAAACCAGAAGACTCTGAGTGGCCGTAAAAACCTAAGAACAAAATTATTAATCTGTTTGTACAAACATGGCGTATTGTAAAACACATTATTTGTATTCCGCTTGGACGGTGTATCAGTTTGTGAATGTATTTTTGTGTATGTAGGATTATTTAAAAGTTGATTATCTTTCATTTTGTAATCGGGACATTTCATTATGTAGTGAAATAGACATTTTCATTGTATGAACAACGGGACCATGATCTTGGATTATACCAAAGATGTTAAGAGGTGGACTTGATGAAGAAAAAACTAAATAAGCAATAGTTTTTTTTAATGTACGACATTATCGTAAGATATATCCAGGATATTTTCACCGTTTTTTTAAATATTTATGATACAATTTATAAGCGGATTCATAGCGTCATATTTTATAGTTTTATGTCGAAAAGAGATGTGTGTCTTGAACGACGAACATGAGTATTAAAGCTTAAAGAAGAGAGTAATTCAGAGTCGATATTATTGTGCAATGTTTTGTAAAGATAGTAGGTACAAGAAAAAATAGATTGTAAAAATATTACACGGCAGTCATTCGGCAAACTAAATAAAATATCAATCACTCTCTCCGCTGTGCTACATTTAATAAGTTGAAGAAAATAAATAAGTGTAATTTTACTCACTATATGTAATACATTACTTCTAGATTCTACGGCGGAACTGAGAATGGATAAGTTATGAACCATAGTGGAGGAAAAGATTTTGTGCACATTTTATCCCTTACATAATGGCATTAGATATTTATAACAAAAATTTAATTTATAAATTCAAATATTTATGCATAAATATCGTAAAGAAAGATTACCAAAAGAAATTGGAGTAATAAGTCTAATACAATGGTGCGGGAGGGGTAAATTTGGAGTGAAATTTGGAGTCTCCTATAAAGGCGCTGGAGGAGTAAATTTGGAGTGAAAGTCTCCTATAAATGTTTGAAAAACGCATGTTTGAACCTATAATATAAACACAGCATTTAAACACCCGATTGAACGTGTTATCGCACTATTGTCATACTGTACCGGTTAGAATTTAAAAAAATCTTAAGTTAATACGCAGTACGATTAAAAATTAAATGTAGAATTCGGTACCCAACGTTTTCCAAGTTATCAAGATAGTGCGGCTGAAGTGGGCCAGTCATGTTCAGCGCGAGGACCATGATCCAAGCCGTGGGGTGCGGTAACGCTATCCAGCCAACGCCAATCGGTATGGCGAACTGGAAAATGGCAGAGTGGCGATACCCAGGGCATCCAAATACCCGGCCTAATTCATTACCCAGTTCGGTTCCGGGTAATTTTTGTAAGCTATTAAATAAACTACTTTTGTAAGCCGTTGAGAGTCCAATTTTTATTATATTTGAATCTTTGATTAAATGTGACGTGATATATTTAATTTTACTTTAATAATTAATATCATTTATTAGAAAAATAGGATATTGAAATAAAATCAATATATTATGTAATAATTAATACTTAACTCAATCGAAATATTTTTACATTCCATCGGTAGGTACATATATACATATACTTACATACTACATTTAGGTTTAATAGTACTAAACCGAAATATTCATTTTAACACATTTTTGGCAATAATAATACAAATTGCACATGAAAAATACAGAATAAATAAATTTTATTACAATTATAAAAGAATCTAAATGTTTGTATTTATTATATGTACATATGTAGGTATGGAAACAAAGTATCTTGTAGTGATGTTCTTTTTGTAAAAAGTAGTATTTTAAAAACACTTACGAATCTAATGTGTTATATTTCCTTAACTTGTTGGCCACGGAAAGTACGCGTTCACTTTCGGTTGAAGTGGGCCGTACAGACAATAAAGAATTATACAGATTTTCCAAAACTGCACTTTTTTTGCCAGTGAATTCTAAATTTTTAAAATGTACTTTTAAATTGGTTTCATCGAGATTTCATATTTGTATTCGCTTATCTCGAAATCTATGGACCGCTAAGTGCTGTCCCTTTTTTTGTCGTTCAAAGACGTTATCGTTTAAGAACGCCGATTCGGCTCTTCCATTTAATTTGAAATAATTGAAAAAATTATTTAAATGCAATTAACCAAAAATATGTCGAAAATTACCCGGTTTTCGGTTCCATGAAAAGTATGGCGGGTACCCGGGTACCCGGTTTCGGTTCTAACCGATTCAAATGCCCTGGCGATACCGATCGGAGTGGCAAAGGTTTGCGCCAGGCTGTTGTGGCCCTGATGGAGATATACTACACGTATCAAAGTATATTATGATTAAGAACATATAATTAGTTGGGTACTTGCTATTACCAGTTGTTGCTTGCTTAAAATATGTAAAAGACTTTGAACATGCCGCTTTCGCGTCGCATTATTTTTTTTTATATTATTATTTTAACTAGCCGTACGACCGTGAAAAATCACGGAACATAATAATTGCAGGACTTCAAAGCTAAAAATTCATGAATACAAAATCGTTTGTTTTTAAGTTGACTTAATTCGCTTAAAGCTAAACTAAGTATAAGAAAATAAAATAATAATATAAAACTGTCAAGACCGTGTAGTTTGGTTCGGCGACCTTTGCGTGTTGTGTGAGCCGCCCACTGTTTGCGTGTCACTTTCCAATTATCTAAAGCTTTAATTTCAGCAAATTACGAACGTCGCGGACCGACAGAGAGATGGGCAAACAGAGAGTTGATATTTACGGTAAATGAAAATAATTTTTTATTTTAAATTTTAAACAGGAATATTTTCATGACTATGCAAAATCATTATTAAGTGTAGATTTTACGTAGATTTTAATTGTGAACAGTAATAAATTTTATAAAAAAGTAGTAATATACCTCATTGAATAGTTCACAAAATATAATAATCCACTTTATCCACAGCGAGATAAAATAGAATAAAAATTCATTAAAAATCAAAAGTACGCAAAGAAACTACGCGACATTTGTTTATTTATTTATTATTATTGAATTATTGTTCAAAATTTAATTAGTTCAGACGATGCTCGTGGACCGTTGGATTTACTCTGGAGTACAAGTTTTGTGACATTTTTAATTACAGAAAACTTGGGAAACGGCCGGAAACGGTTGGACCGGAAATGGACAATCCTCGGTTTTTAACAAAGCCTCGTAGGATTGTTATATTCTGTGGACTTCCTGCAGAGAGCAATTACTGAACAATTGTGAGGCACAGAAGACCAAAGAACGTCCGAGGAAAAGGAAACCTCTCTGGACCAACTTACTTTCATTTGAAGCTTTTATGTACTTACATGGAATGTCCAGAAATAAATTGGGCGCGCATATTATATTACCAATTTGTTCAAGTATACCTAAATTTTTAATAATAGACATATCACCTACAGGCAAAAATCCGGAACTCGATGCCGGAATATTATCTTGCCGGGAGAACACGTTAAACAATTTCACCATGGTCTTTACTTTCTACACATATCGACGGTCCCCACATATACTGTGGAATCTGCAAAAAATTGATTTTCGTTTTAGTATCTTGAACTGTCCGATTTACTTACTCTATACTTTCTGATAATTTGTAAAAAAAATAATGCTCCTTTAATATATGCTTTATTCGAAACAATTTTTTTTTTCAATATTGTCCGAAAATATTATCCGATTAAATTGGATGGTTAAAGATAGTAGAACGAAAAAAGAATATTTCCAGATTCGACAGTATGCGTAGGGACCGTCAATATACTCTTCTGCTATACATGAATATAGCGAAGGAGTATATGTGTAGAAATATGTATATGACTATAACCTCGACTTTTATAGATGAGAAAAAAATGTATATTTTTTAAACTATGTCAATTTTTACTTTTATTCCTTTTAAAATTTACAGTAATAATAAAATAATAGTGATAACCTTTTTTTTACCATTTTTCGAAAGATTTTGTATCTATCTTTCTAATGTTTCAGTAAATTCATTTTATTTATCAAAGAACACGTACAAAATTACTAAATTTGTTTTGTTACAATAAAAATATGAAAAAAAGATAAATTAATGTAAGGTTAAGACAAAAGACTAAAATTTAAATATTTTATCGTCAAACACGGGACGAATATGAAAATGAATATAGGTAATTAGATTTACATTCAACCACGTTCGAAATAACCACCCGGATGGGATATAACGCCAGTTGTTAATTTAAGTACATTGCCCAAGTGTATCAGTGGACTCGTACGCTCAACTAAGCCCGAACGTTAGACCGGGCGCACTTTGGATACGAATTATTACGTACGTATTCGTACGATTATTTTCGTACGTATGGAGGGCGCACGTTGATTGCGTCTTGCGTTGGTCACGATCAGTTACTTTTCGCATTTCTCCAATAACGACATATTTCATGACAATCTATTTAATAGATTCACAAATTCTGGGGAGAATCGTAGCGCATCGAGAGCTCATAACATCGGAAGAATATTTACAAGTTTTTTTGTTCGAAGTACATAATTATACCTCACCTTCATTAAACCAAATTATTTAACTTACAGGTATTTTTTAGTTCTTTAGAATTTCTCCGCCATGATCTGCGCTGATGGTCACGTAGTTGAATCACTTTGGTGCCACAAACATTTGTGGTCAAGTGTCAAATTGACAAAATTTTCAACATCCATCGTACGAAATCGCAAAATTTTCCGAACAAATCCGGATCGTGTCGGACGTTGCATCTATACGTGCGTACACGCACTACTAAATCGTGTACAGTGTGTTATGTTCAATACTACTTCGAAGGTCAGGAATGTACTTGCGTATTCGTACGTATACGTATTACTCAATTTCGTACGAAAACGTATCCAGTGTGCGACCGGCGTTACATGGACCGGCAGCGTAATATACCGCCGGCGTGTTTAAGCGAATAGTAGCTTAAGATTATCATACATCGCATGAAAAAGAGGTGAATATCGTTTGGCAATAAAAATCGTGCGTGCTGAAAGGGTTAAGCCGGGAGGGTCACAAACACGGTTCGGGGGTCACAATTCACGGGGCAACCCATAAACGGCGCGAGGCCATTATTGTGAATAATAAATTATAAACGAATTGCTCAATAAACGTCACAAAATACCTGGTCTGCATATTATTTCTGCGCAACGAGTCGTAACTCCGATTCCAGCACACCGGGAGTTGCGCCCGTTGTTACAGCGGGCGGGGGCAGGGAGACGTCCCCAGAGGACGCACCGCACGAAATTAAAATTATTTTCTATTACATCGCTTAGTCACTACCCGGCTCGAAGGACCAGTTTTCACCGTATTCAATTACATCACCCTTATCGAGTAATCGTTTAATAACTCAGATATTAGTAACGAAAGTAGACTTGATGCTGGAGATGAGATCCATTAGACGTATGTGTGGAAAATACATTTATGATACAGTAAATAATGAAGATATTATTGCTTGCCCAAGGTAAATTGGCGTGCGGCGACTTTGGAACTAAAACCCGCCCCACCTGCATCCGGCGGTAACCCCTCGCCCTGTCATTCAGTTCAATTCCGTATTTTTGACATCCTGATTTTCAATATACACTGAATTATTATGTCCAAAACATCCAAAACAGTCTGGGAATATGTAAGAATAATTGCCAATGAAGTATTAAAGTTTTGCGAAGCTGTAAAAGCAAATAATGGACCGATATTACCGTTTGACAGATAGAGCGGCCGCCATTACTGGTTCGTTTCTTTAGTGTTGCCCGACCAAATTTCTATTAAAGGCTCCGACACCGGTCACCGGACATTCTGTACATTATGTATTGTGTAATAAATTTACACCCTAGCAACTTATGTTACGCGACAGGGACGCCCTCCCTCACGCGCCAATTTATACTGGTGCGTCTAAAGGAATGAACGTAAAGCTGATGTTAACATAATTCGTAGAATTAAAAAAGGGTCTCACAGATGGTTTGGGCATATTGAGCGAATGAATGAGGAAAGAATGGTAAGAAAGATGTATAAAGAGAGGGCGACCGCGGAAGACGTGGCGTGACTAGATTACCCGGATACTGGATGATGGTTCCGTTAGAAGCCTCAACAACCAACGAGCTTGCATGCGAAGATGTATTAATGTGGATGAGGCGAGAGTTGAATGTGGTGTGGTGCTCTATCCTCTCTGCCTGCCCCCACGAGGAAATGGCGTGATGGTAAGTAAGTAAGTATTTTACTACTTAAATACTCAATCAACTGTCATCAATCAACAATGGAATAAACAAGCACTTACGACACACAGCCCCCAAAATTCATCTGCGGCCGACTAGCTCGGCGCCTCCCGCTCCACGGTTCACGGAAATTTATATTAATTCTCTATTTCGAGCCGACACGTGTTATAGTATTTAATTCAAGCGCTTACGAGATCCGTAATCACGATTCATAGTGCTATTCGAGTAACAATTCTGAAAACACAAACGAATTGAAATCTAACATAGTATTAGTTTTAGCGTTGTTTAAGCGCAATTATAATAATCATAAATATGAAATATGATCTTTGTTGGTACACGGTAAAGCAGTAACTTTCGCATAGGTTATTTATTTAAATATGCGTATACACAAATTCTTTCTTTCTTTCATTTTTCTTAATATTATTTACATTTCGTTTTACCATTAAAGCATTTATTTTTTATATTTAATTCAAGATAAAAAGTGTATTACGTATTATGTAAAAAAATGTTAATCGGGAATTCGTTCCAAAAATTGTTTTTATTGATTTGCGTTAGCCTGAATCTGATTAACATTTTTTGTCGCATATCTCCTTAACTATTGATATTAGGTCATAATAGCTTGAACATTTTCGACTCACAATCAAGACAGGAGTATAGTCTTGCGAGGTTATTAATGTTTTCCTAATAACCCTATATAATAAAGCCAATGTGCCATGTTTAGTACATTCAGAGATGAACGAATCAATTTGTCAATTATTAATATAAATAAAGGAGATATACTAAAAAAACAATGCCATTCACCTGGAAAGTCTGCCAAGTAATTATTTAAAATATTTTTAATAAATCTAGCCTTTGCAATTATTTTTTAAAACAGTTTCATTCGTCTATCTCAGAATGTACAAAATGGCACATAGGCTTAATTATATATACCTACAGCGACGATATCCAGAAACATATAATGTAACAATATCTATATACGCCTTGCATATCGCAATCATAATCTAAAATAAATCATTCCTATTGGATTATCTTGTCTGGGTAGACATTTGGTAATCCTGGAGCATTAGCTGCGGCTCGGCTCGGACCAGGAATGCGCGTGAAATATTAGTCCGTTGTTTATGACATCCAAACTGCAAAATGTACAAATTATTAGGGTAGAATACAAATTACATTCGTATTGTGAAGCAACCCTTAACATGCAAGATACAACACGCGTCTTATCATATCTTCTACAGTAATTAAATGTTTTTTACATCTCATTTCATAAGAGCAAATACATAATGATTTGTTAGAAAACCCCTTAGTACTTATATTTTTAAAATACGAAAACGGCGACTGAATGAAAATAAACGTACACACCAAAAAAACTTCAGTCAGATAAAATTTATTCCAGAATAGCGTAAAAATTAATGACAAATGCGCAAAAAAAGAGAATAACTTGATAATCTTTTCTGGAAATGAAGTAACTCCAGATTTGAACAAAATAAGGGTTGCACGAAATTTCGAAAACCCAAGGATTTTGCAAAATTTCTTTTGAACCGATATTATGTAATATATTTTATAACGTGTACTTACAATCAATATATTAGGTCCTTACATATGAAATTGCCGTTTAGTATGGGAGGAACATAAAGCCGATTTTTTTTTATTATAATATATTTATTTAATCAAAGTATGTACCATTGCTATCTATGCACTTTTGCCATCTCATGGGTAGTTCATCGATCCCTTTACTAAAAAAACCATTCGGACGGGAATCAATAAAATCTTTGAAGGCGGTTTGGAGTACCCCATCGGAGTTGAATTTTTTCCTTTGCAAGAAGTTATCCAAATTTCGAAAAAAAAATGGTAATCTATTGGGGCAAGGTCCGGAGAGTACGGTGGATGTCTTAGACATTCCAATTGAAGCTTCTCTAATTTGGTAGCCGTCTGTTGTGCAGTGTGTGGTCTAGCGTTATCATGAAGCAGCAGTGGCCTAGAGCGATTAACCAGCCTCGGTTGTTTAGCAGCTAGCTTTTCCATCATGGTTTGCAGTTGCTGACAATAGACATCTGCCGTAATCGTCTGGCCAGATTTAAGAAAGCTGTAGTGAACGACACCAGCACTAGTCCACCAAACGCTCACAAGTAACTCGCGTTTGTTGATTTGCTTCACTCAATTCGTGAGGTACCCACCTTTCAAGCTTTTTCACCTTACCAAGTTGCTTCAAGTGGATTAAAACAGTTTTATCACTAACACCGCAGCCTGCAGATAACTCGGATGTGGTTTGCGATGGATCCGCTTCCACAATAGCCTTCAATTCTTCATTATCAACTTTGGTCTCCGGCCGTCCACGGGGCTTGTTCTGCAGGTCGAAATTTCCAGAACGAAAAAGTTGGAACCAAAAACGCACTGTGTTTTCTTTTGCGGCACCGTCGCCATACACATCATTAATCCTTCGAGCCGTTTCTGCAGCACTGGTGCCACGGTGGAACTCTTACTCGTAAATAACGCGATATTTCAAGTTTTTCATTTTATAAACTGAGTGACGCAAAGAAAAAAACAATTGAGGAAAAAACAAATGAATTATAATTTTCAAAACACAAATACATGAGTAAATAGCTGTATAAATTTGGATTTGGAATTCCTAACCAAAGAGAAGATATTTGAGATCAAATTTGCCAGTACGGCAAAACGTCAATTTCATATGTAAGGACCTAATATTAATTACCCTAACCAATGTCGTACGTTTCTGCATTTGGATGATGATTTTTATTTGTATACAATATAATTTTGCCGTGGTTCCCGTTGGGTTGTGTGGCACAGCGGATGAACGTCTGACTGCGGATCAGAAGGTGCCGCGTTCGAATCCTGGCAGGATCGAATTTTTTTTTTACGGAAGAGAATTTTTTTTTTGTTGAAATTTTAATAATAAATAATTTTTTTATGTAACAAACCAAATTAAACAAAGATTAATTTTTTATAATGTTGTATAAAAGTAATCAACACTGCGAGAAGAGAAGAGAGTAGGTACCTACCTGTCGAACTATGGTTTATTCCGCTCTGACTTATTAATCGGTTAGAAATTTTGAATAAATACTTTGTCTTAATTATATCTAAACTACCCGTAATTAAAAGTGGAAATTTACCAGATACAATTGACCGCGAAGCGGCTGACATAGGCATAGGTAAACAATTGTGTTTGCTGCACAGAAAACACATTTGGCCGCAAAGCGGCCACAATAGCAAAAATGGAAGTTTGCCAGATACAATTGGCCGCGAAGCGGCTGACGTAGGCATAGGTAAACAATTGTGTTTGCTACACAGCAAACACAATTGGCCGCGCAGCGGCTATCGCTGGCCGCGGAGCGGCCATCATTGGCCGCGAAGCGGCCACAATAGCCGCCCTCAGGGCCTATTCTAAGTACTTTTATAATTTCAATCCTAGTCCTACATCACTCTTGCTATTTCCTACATCGTTCTTGCTATTTTTCACTCTCAGAGATCACAAAACGCTTACTTTTTATAACAATTTTTGGAAACATTCATACATTTAAGATGTTATTTAAACATTTCCTAGAAAAAATAATGAAATAATGTAAATATGTAAATAATACTGAACAAAATAAATAAATGTCTATTATTCCACAAAAAAACAACAATTCTTCGTCTGGTTCTACATTTTGGGCAGAACTATTTTTTGAATTACTTTATTTTGGCTGCAAGTTGCATATGTTTCCAGGATTGAGACGTAAATCGAACGATTCTAGGTCCTTATACATGTGATCTCTTAGAATTTTGCAATTCCCATTTTTTCACTAGTTTTGTTCTTTTATCTCGGATGGTTATACTATCCTCCTTCATGTAAATTTTTGTGAACTCATTTATTTTCTTCGTTTTGTCTGGCTGGAATTAATTTTTTGGATCTTTTCGCTTAATTCGAAGCGATGGAGGCGATGGACTCACGTTGACAACCTCAACCGATTCTTCATCGCACTTAGCTTCACGTAGCCTAAATTACGATTAATTCGTATTAAGCAATGTGAAGGCTTCCAGAAGCAACTGACGGTAGAAATCGCACCATGGAGAGCATCAAACAGTAAGTAATTAATGTAGTCAAGGAACCAAATTAAAATCAAATAGCGGAAAAATGGGAGGATATATTTATTCCAAGAAATACGAAGACTTTTTTTAGGAAATATCGTTTAAATTGGATACTAATTAATGTGACGGCAGCGTACTTTGATGAAACAGATTATACTGCGAAGCGGGAAGCAGAGAGAGAAACAACAATGTTGATTAAAAAGATTTGGGACTTATATCACTGAGCCACCCCTGCGGCTGGAGATTTACAAAGAGGGATGTTTAAAGGAGAAAGAAAACTTAATCCCTTGCCAGGTAATTGTATTTTAATATGCACAGGGGAAGTTATAATTCCCTCGGGATGGAAGGGAGTGCCGTTTGCGTGATTGTAATGGGACGGGCATCTTATTGGGAGGGGATCATATACCCATCTTTAGAGACTTCACATCTATCAATATTCATAAAGATGACGGAAATTATATATAGTTTTTTATTTCAAATCTGGTATAAGTTAATACGCTATAATTTTTGTCATATTTGAAAGAATCAATTTCTTTTGAGCGTTTTCCGATTTTGTCGAGTTCAAGGCAGTTATTATAGGTAACTAACTGTAACCCGTCAAAAACGATGGTACTTTTACACCCATGAAATAGTAATAATGACATTTATAAAAATGTTTGACACTTTTTTTATTTCCCCGCAGTCAATGGCACCTACTGTTTTAATTATATCCTGTATATACATTTGTACTTATGCTTTTTTAGGTTTAGAAAATAAAATACTGTTTAATTTTATTTTTTGCATGTGTCATTTACTCAAAAAAATAATGTTACGAGTTTTAGTAAACGCACTGTTACTCACACTAATGCAAGTGACTTTCATAAAATGAACGGACTCTACAGATGATTGCCCGTCGAATTGTGAAAAATCGGTTACGAACAGATACAATTCTCGAATAACGCTTATTGCGTAAATTCGATTAATGAGATTAATTAAAAAAGTATAAATCATAATAGGTGTTAGGCAAGAATCAGACTACAAATAATATATTCATAATACAGGTTTAAAAAATAGGTTTCGTTAGTATGATTGATATCCTAGAGTTCTGATTTTACCAATTACATTAAAATTTATATTTAACCAATTTGCATAACGTAATCTATTTTTTAAATGTCAATAAAAATAAATTATACAATAGTGTGAAAATTTATCACGTCAATAAATATTTAAGATATCTCGCAATATTCCCAAACTAATAAAAAATGTCATACAATTGACAAAAATTTAAACGAATTCCTTTTAAAACGCGCTGCTAAAATAAAATGTTGGCATTAATTCAATAGCTCGATGAAATCAGTAACACAGATATCCGCGCCATTTAAACCCCTAAATCTCGCTCACATTTTTGCGCTGGAAATGGCTGTCACCCCGACACCGCCGGAGCGCAAATGAGAAAACTTTGCCCGACAAAAATGAGCAGCAGCATTATTTTCTGCATGCGGAACAGATCCGCTCCCTTTCCGCTTTCGGGAAATCGGAGGACCACCAGGACTGGCCCCAAATCTCACAAGGGAGTGAGCCGAAAATGCTCTCAAATACGTACAGTGTGATGTAATAATCTTACACACAAGTATGTATACTTTTATTCATTTACACAATGGTCGATTTATCATGGATGTGCGTACAAAATAAATAATTCGTAAGAGAGATTCTGAATTCTTTTTGGACATTTTAATGAATCTTTGAAGAATACTACCAATATGGTGGATTTGCAAGCCTGAACGAGAAGAGCCGACCCCAACGGCCTACCTAGGAAATGAGTTGTGACATTGCAAGGAAAAATAATAAGAAGATGGTGGATTCGCAAGATTTGGTTTATATATTTTTACATAAATAGTTCTATTTAAATTCGTAATAATTTCAAGTTATCACATTTTATTTGTAATGTTAATATGTTTCAGAACACGGTTCCTTGATGAAATTAAAACAAATAAGATGAATCAATCACTTAAGATGATCCTAAAAATAGTCACCACCGGGACCCGGAAATTCCACTGTCGGTAGACAATCAATTCAATTCACGCAATGTCGCCAGATTCCATCTACATATTATGTTACCCGTTTAGTATATCATTTATTTTTTCCCGTCTAAAGCATTTTTTTAAAACTGCAATGTTTCCCAAAAACCTTCGAGTAGAATATTAATAAAATTACCGGTTATTTAAGGCATAAATCTTTTTTGAACACAGATATTGTAGGTATTGACACCGATGATTAAATATATAAAAAAAAAGTTTTGATATTTATATTGATGAATTTGTAGGGAAATATAATAATTAATTGAAAAGAGTCACTTACTTTGTATTAACAACGTTGAACTGGGTAAACGCAACGATAATTCTTTGCGTTTACCCACTTTAAATATCAAAAATCCTATGCTTGCATTCTAGTCCTAACTACCTAAAAATGTACTATAATGATTGTTCACGACCAGTTCTTTACATACAATTTCAAATTAAATGCACTGTATTGAATTTCTACATCACCGATACAAGCTAACTTTTTTCACTTCCGTACAGTCGATGATATTCTGAGTAGTAGTTTTATACGCGGCAAAACCACCTAATGACACTTTTACAAATGCTTCAGAGCTATCCCCTTTGGCAATTTTACAAAACTTCTTTCCAGCCACGAACGAACATCCCAAGTACTTTAACATGGATTGGAAGAGTAAAGAGGTCTAACAGAAAGTATTCTGAGAAATTAATATCTTACGTCTCTCGCCCTTTGCACGTGACCAGATCGCAACTAAAAAAAGTAATACAGTAAATTTTGTAAAAATTATCTGATTACTATAATTTTATTTTATTTTCAGTATAAAATTTTAAAATTTAAAATGCTTGTGTTGGGAAATTAAAAATATAACACCATTGTAATCATGTCTGGTTGAAAAATGTAACGCAAATATATTTAATAAAATATAGACAATAGACAAAATATTATATCAATATTATTTTTTCTTTCTCATTTTACATATTCATTTCTCAAAATCATATTAAATATAAATGGTATTATTTTTGCTTTTAATTTTAATCATTTCAATTATTAAGATCAAACATATGTTTATGTATAAGTTGGAAGCTTTTGGGAGACATACGAGTAGACCTCTTTCCATTTAAGAAAGGCAATTAAATTAATATGTGTGAGCCGTAGATAAGACGCACATCATTTCGTTGTGTCGATGTTTATAGCTATAAACACCAGGCATAAACATACTAATACGATTGTCTTTCTTAAATGGAATTTATTCTCTACATTACATTAGCTAAGTTTGTAAGAAACCAGTTATTAAATGCGAAAAAACACTATTCTTTTATAGGAATAAAACATTTTAAGCAATGACCTGCAATATTAATAAATTATATAAAAAGAATTCTCAATTAACTTCATTTCATTATTTACGTCAAATATTATTCGATTACTGTATATTTAATTATTACTTATATCTTTTTTAGAGTACATTTAATTTATAAACTTCAATAAATACTTCATTTGTAAATCTACGATGTATATATAATCTACGATATATTTGTTAAAGATCGAATTTTATTACATTGTTTTCTTAGAGAGATATCACGTAAAATCTGTATTGTAGCAACTATCAATTTGTACATCTCAAAAATCTTATTGTACTTAGCTAAAGTTGTACGAGTAAGTAACTGTAATCTATAATAACACATATTAAATGAATAAATTAAACATAATTCACTTTAAAACATATATTTAAAAGGGCAAACCGCTTGAAAGTTACTTTAACATGTACTAAATTAATCTGGCAAGATTTCCATCCCCTTTCCAATTACTACCCGGTTACCTCCCTTTAAACAGCACAGAGCACGGCTCTTGTCAGATTACCGTTGCTCCTTACTTAATACATATAATACGTATATACATTTTCGGAGGCACGTACAATAGTAGGAATAATTATTTTGACCAAAAGCTGTGTTAAAGAGTCACAGTACTCTGAGGCATCAAAAAATACATTCTAATTAATTAAATCAATAAAAAAATTGCCGTAACTAGCGCACACATATTTTTTTTATTATTAATTATTGTTGGTAGTATACATTGTTTCATATTTTTATTAAAAAAAAAAAATAATTTAGAAATGGCGAGGTAAAAGTCCTTCTCCGTGATACCCAGCTTTGTATTGTATTATTGTGTTAAACAAGTGTATTATTTTCTTGTTAAATGACTTTTGTGAAAATGACATCGGTTAGAAAATAATTATCATTATTTAAAAAAAAATCGAAATTAAAAATTTAATAATAAACACGTAAAAAAATCGAAGACTTCATCGTAGATTGCGTTATTAGCAAGGTGTGTGCAGAATTTGAAAAAAACTGGTCTAATGGTTTTTGAGATATAATCCACAAAGAGATTTTCGGAAAAAACACAAAATAAAAATGTAATTAGTTTAAGAATTCACTTACCACACTAGCTTCAAATTGCTGTAGACGTACCACTATAACTTGGCGTGCGAGGGAGGGCGTCCCTATCGCCTAACAGAAGTTGTCAGGGTGTAAATTTATTACACAATACATAATGTACAGAATGTCCGGTGACCGGTGTCGTATTAAATACAGAAATTTGGTCGGGCAGCACTAAAGAAACCGTGCAGTAATGGCGGCCGTTCTTTCTGTCAAACTGTTAGACGGTAATATCGGTCCATTATTCGCTTTTTCAGCTTCGCAAAACTTTAATACTTCATTGGCAATTGTTCTTGCACCATCCCGGACTATTTTGGATGTTTGAGACATAATAATTGAGTGTATATTGGTAATCAAGATGACACAGCTCGCGCTCAAAGACGAGAATGAACTGAATGACAGGGCGAGGGGTTACCGCCGGGTGCGGGCGGGGCGGGTTTTAGTTCCAAACTCGCCGCACGCCAAGTTACGTTGGGCAAGCAATATAACTCAACTAATTCTTGGAATTTTGATATTAGTGACGACTCTGATTGTTCTTAGAACTTCAAGTTATAATAAAAAGCAAAAAAAAAAGATTTTTGAAAATGTTAAGGTAAGGAAAATGTTAACTCCTCAATACAAATGAATTAATTGACTACTAAGGTGTAATTTCTCTTTGACACGCAAATTATTCATCTTCTATTTTGTAGTTTTCTTTTATATTTATGTGAACTATTATTTGTTGTGTTTAAATTTTTTTTTGTTTTATATCATTTTCATTGCTTCTTACTACTTTCTACGTACGACTCATTCTATTTTATTACGACTTTTTGTATTTATGTTAATAATATTATTTATTTTTTTATGACGTGTTTCTATGTACGAGATTTCTCGTACTTAGATAGCTATGTTTCTTAGTTTTTTATATGATGTAAAAGACCAAATCAGGGAGAGTATTATTAAAAAATAAATATATATATTTTACATTTGCATCCATATTATAACATTTCCATTCTTCAGTCTTATCGTCCATCCGTCGTAACTTCGTGTAACGTCCGTAACTTATTTATAGTATAAAAACTTTTTTCCTCTTTTTTTCTTTTTTTAGGAATCAACGTGTAAAAGTACCGTCATTTTGAACGGGTTACAACTAGTAAATATATAATTGTGACTGCGTTCGTGGAATGCAAGCACTGCACTAGTCCGGTAAGTATGTGATGGAATATATTAAAAATAGAATTAAGCTAATAAGTATGCGTGGGCATATCAAATGAATACATAAAGTTAAAATAGAGGGTGGAAACAGAAGAATACGAATAGAGTCGAGTAACTAGACTGTGGGTGAACATCACTAGCAAATGTAAAAAATTATTTTCATATTACAATATATCTTATTTTTATTCAAAACTACCCTCTGAGATAGCGATGAAAACATAAAACAGCGATATAGCCTTAGAAACGTCTTTCAAGCGAAACAATAACCAAAGGCAAATTGCGCATTATTAGAGCACCTACACCTGCGCGCAACCTTCGAGGCAAGTTTGCGAATGGCGACAAAATACCGAAGCGACTGCGAAAGAAGTTGCGAGTGTAAAAAACAGTATTCAACTTTACTCGGCGCTCCAAAATAATTCCGCAAAGTAGGTAGCGGCTTTGGTTTGCCGAAAAAAACGCGTCGTAACAGGGGTTTTATACGATTTTATCGCGGTATTATGCGTTACGGTCGCCATTGACTTTGAATACGGTAGGTACTGATTTTCCTTCCCTCACCGTTTTATTCTGGAGGGAAAAGTTGCACAACAGGAAGCCGCCCGTGTTGCACGCGGGTGACGGGGGGGGACGTCGTATTCATTGCCGACTGAAGTTCCGGGGCGGAAACAAGGCATGTTTTTAGTGACTTAGAAGTGTGTGTTTAGCGTCTTGTCCAATCCTTTATCGATTAGACAAAGTAGAAGGGGGTGTTTACTGTTTAAAGTGGCTAGAATTGCAATAATACGTTCATTATAATAAATTATATTGTGACGTGTCGTGGCTGCAGCAGGAATTAATGAAAACGCTGGGATTTAATACAGGATTTATTGAATACCGATTAAATAATTAAACACT
The DNA here is from genome assembly GCA_016648135.1 of Agrypnia vestita. Taxonomy (NCBI): domain Eukaryota; kingdom Metazoa; phylum Arthropoda; class Insecta; order Trichoptera; family Phryganeidae; genus Agrypnia; species Agrypnia vestita. The sequence goes on along the minus strand of JADDOH010025037.1, from coordinate 40,889 downwards.
TTATTCACTGTTCACTAGAATATTCCATCAATTTCCACATTTATTGATTTCGCTACGTAAGAATCTTCTAGAATCGCTGTCGAATTACCGCTCGCTTGGCACCACTGGCTTCTCGCAACTCGTCGCTACCGCTCGTTTGGCCGGCCTAACCCGCCGCCCGCGGCTACCTTCGCTTGTATTATCGCTGTCAAGGCGCACGGAAAATAACTCACTTCGTACTCCCGTGTGTCGTATTTATATTCGCTAACGCTTTGATATCGAAATTCCGAGACGTTTCCCGCGTTTTCGAAAAGTTCCTAGCATTTTATGGACTTTGGAGATGTTTCTCGTAAGCCGTAGATCATGCTTGGGCCTAGCAGCTAGGCCGTTCTGGAATCTTCATTAGTATTGTGATCATATCAAACAACTGTCACTTAACGTGAGTGCGTGATTCTTTTTAGCCTCTACAATATATTAATTAAAATGAATATATTTCTTAGGATGTGCGACTGATATTAAATTAATATATTATTGATGGATCCTTGGCGTTTAATTTGCAAAGATTATTCATAATGACAGATTATTATAAATTATATTAACCTTGTCACCTCTACTGAGTTTAATATATTTTATATTATATTATATTTACACTACTTAAGTTTCAAGAGAATCAGAATTTCTCATCAACAGGTGAAGTATCAAACTGACTTTTTTTATACTTTTTAAATAAAGAATTTTTACATTGATTGTATTCAAATGTACGTAATTAAATTAAAATATAAATAATGGTTGTGTACTGAATAATTGAGCCAAAGTTACTGGCCAGCGTAAGGGTAGTTGTAACGGGAATATTGAGAGAAGAGTTAAAGGACGTAATATTGTTAAGTATATTAATGAATTAATCGTGATTCTTATTATAATTTTTACGGAAGATAGCTTTTAGGTAACTTATAGTAGGTATTTGCAACGTTTTTGTGGATTGGTAAAGTTTGATTGATTCATTTATTTTCATTACTTTTACTATTTTAAATAATAAGTGTACCCATAAGTAATCAATTATTTTTTGTGTGGAATGTTTGCTTCAGTCAACCTCAGTAAAGTGAAAATGTAAAGACGTGTTTTAACGCAATATTATAATTAGTGGTCTTGTGACTTGTGACAATCAAATTTAATTTTTTTTATTACTTTCTTGTAAAATGGCGGATAATCAACTAACTTAGAAAACAGTATTGCATACTGTTTCATTTTCTATTGGGTGTTAGTGCAACGGCTGCAACAAAGAAAATTTGTGATGTGTATAGAGACGTATTGAAAGTAAATAAGTGCCAATGTTGGTTTAGAACATTTTCCGATGGTGATTTTGACTTGTCTGATAGCGATCGAAGTGGGCGCCCGGTAGGGTTTGATAGTGACGCTTTAAAAACACCTAGAAGCATATTTTTCTTAAAAGTCTACCAACAAGGTGGCAAAAGGTGGAGATTAAAACGATTAAAAATAGAATTAAAAGTAGTTAAATTCTTTTTTTCGTTGCCACTTAAATAATTGATTACTTATGGGTACGCCTAATATGTATTTTACATTTTAATTTTTTTATTTTTCATTTTAATCGGGGATATACCGAATCGGCGCGATTATAAATGGAACGAGAAGCAAGAACATGCATACAATTATTAGAGTGCATGATTTTCTTCGTAGTTTGGCAGCACTGCAGACAGATGGAGCGCAATAAACCAGCCTCAGCACCACCCGAACACAATATGTCTGATATGCGGCGCATAAGTCAGCTCCATATTATAGAGGCTCTATATTGACTTCCTCCATAACGACACAAAGTGTTGGCGCCGTCTCGTAAAACGAATAACGGCCGTTAGGACGAAAACTTGGCTAGCTGAACGGAAAATGCAAGGGCGGCGTCTCCTCCAAAGGTGCGAGATTTGCGAAACGTTTGACAAGTCACACCCGAAGGCAGTTCGCGCCTTTTGCCTCCGGCGCGGGATCGGGCGCGAGGCAGCTCCGGGGGAGGACGAGCGGACGTAAAGGCTGTAAGCGAGGCTTCGATACAACGGCGTTATACGCGGGGTGACTGAGCCAGTTCGTAAAATACATTATTGAAAAGAAGGTTACGGAGAAGTTACTGCGTCCTGGTGACGCTGTATGGAAATCGGGGATTTCAATCTTGCCACTTAGGACATTGGAAAATATTTTGTCAGGGCTTTTGGGATATTTATTTTGGCATTTTCCGTCTTCAATAATTCAGTTGTGTGAATATACTTGAAATAGCATTGTCGTGCGAAGTTAGACTTTCAGTTTCAAGGAAAAACAAGCGACAATTCTTAATTATTAAGCCGGTTGTTTGCTGCTAAGCCGGTCATTAGTTCCCGCTACGCGGCCTTTGGTATCTACAATTGGCCATAGGCTATTCTGGAAGCTGCTATTAGCGTCTGCGATTAGCTATTGCCTGCTACTTTTCAAAGGATTGGTTATTTTTTGACGCTGGTAATGGCAAAACCAATCAAGTATTTAAGGAAATCATAACAAATATGATACGTTGCCGTGAGTGTGTTCGAGTTTGGCACATTTCCAATCATGCGTATATTCTAACCTAGAAATTAAACGCCAAAAATATACTTAAAGTAACTCGAATGTTTATTACGTATACATATAATATTTCTACATATTAAATAATATCTCAGTGTATTTTTAAATAATTGTTCACCTCAGTTCTCAAAAAAACACATTTTTTGATATTAATATGGGTTTACAAATTTTACATACAAATTATAGAGAATAACAGTTTGATAAATTAGAAATTTTGGAAATAAAAAAAAAAATTAGTAACAAATTGATAATTATAAATAACCAGGCCCTTTTTACAAATAATTTTATTTTAAATTTGTTTTCATATTATTAGGTATTTAATTATTATTTATTTCCCATTTATTATTTTTTTATATTTTGACTGTATATACTTCCATTTTTGATTTGTAAGTATACATTGTATCCTGACGAAGGGGCCATTGGCCATGAAACATGTTGATATTTTCAATATATAAGTAGTGAAAACAAAGTACATTGTTATTAATTGTATTAATAATGTCACCACAAAATTCATTTCGCTTTTTTGAAGAAGAGTATAATTATCGTTTTAAAAGTATAAAATAGAAGAAAATCTTTAAATTAGCTTGAAATATTTGTGGGCTTTATTTAGTAAAGGTAAGCGATACATTTTATCACAAAACGCGGTTGTCAATTTGCTAGTGAGGAAAATGGGAACAGCTTCGTGCAAAGCGCTTATCTGAGCCGTAATATTCATATGAAAGCGTAAACTTTTGCAGGATATCCTTATCCCTTATCAGCGAGACTAAAGGACGCATCCGAATCTAAAATAGAATATGCGGGGGAATCCTCTCAATACTGAGGTAACCCTCCTCGCCGGGGTGGAAGGGTACCAGACCAGACAGTAACTTCGGCTGGTATCGCGCTTCCAGTTTGCCGGAGGTGAGGACAAAGATTTGTAATATAAATGCAAATGCTTCGTATCAAAGAAACAACAATGTTGAATTATGAGAGAAAAACACAATTTCAACTTTTGATTAAAATTTATCTCCGGTGCAACGTAAAATATTGTTTTACTACACACATTAATACATGCACGTTATATTTTTAACGTTCACAGCGTTAACATAGTTGTTGAACATAAATATTAATTTCAAAAAACTAACAAACTTGTAAAAACATTCAGCAGTGTGGTTTAATAAAGTGTGTTAGTTTTGTGAAATTAGTAAATGCATGCTTAACCAGTGGCAAATGCGTGTCAGCGGTCAGTTAATTAAAAATAAAAATGGACATACCTTACAGATGATTTTGTTTTCTAATGAATGGAGAGCAGATCATCCTGCAACAAAGCATAAAATAACAATTATAATTAGGTAACGAGGAATAAGTAATAAAATATATAAATCTACATAATATTATGTATCTCGCCCTGCAAGATAGATGTATCCCTTGCCGAAAATTGTAACGGAACGAGGCAAATTATCTGTCTATTTACCTACAGGTAGAAAATAAAGTATAAAACCAATTGGAAAAGGGGAGGACAGATCAAGGGGTTTGCTTTAGGAGACCAGAGTCTAGACCGGCCTGTTGCGCCTATGGTGATGAAGATCAGAATAGATACCATTACAAGCTTACCTACGTCCATAACACGCAAAATATATGCGTGAATTAATATATTGCTTCTTACAAAATGATTTTATATTTTGACATATTTCGCAGTCCTTAAATATGTGGATTTAAATTTTCCAAACATGCAACAAAAGTCTATAAATTGACCCAGAAAAATGTTGCTTAACGCTTTACTCGCGTCACTAGAGAAACTTTTAATGGCAGCAAAAAGTGTCCAATCTGTCCGTCTAAATTAGACATGTATCTCATCCCCTGACATTCTTCTCGGTAAAATTCCCCCAGAAGATAAATTCGTGACAGTTTAATGGTGACAAGTGTCCGTGTCCGTGTGCTACACGTGTCGCTGTGCGTAGATGTCGCTCCCTGTAAACAGAGGTGTCACCGTCATCCGAAGTCATTGATAGGCGAAATAGAGATGGACGTCGCTCCATTAGGAGGCAGGGAGGGATATTTTTATTATTCCGTGTTGAATATAACCCGAAATAAAGCACTATCAGCGTAATAAATTTTCTCAATTCTAAAAAGTCGTAGATGCAAATTTTAGTTTGTCTCGCTATATAAATATAAAATACAAATAATTTATGATTATTAATTAGTTATACTTAAATAAATGATTAAATATTCATATTTTTGATATCGTTGACTCTGTGGTTGGACATACATACTTATTAATTTTAATTAACTAAAAACTTTATATAAACTACTTGGAATAACCTAACGTCTACCGGTTTCTGTACCACTGTATTTTCGCTATGACGGATGCATACTAATTATCCATTACTTATTTTGGTAAACAAGTTAATTTTTAAATGAGGGCGTGGCTAAAGTTTTGGTGGGGGTACGGGAGACTGACAAGTAGACACTGAAATGAAATGAAAAAAATTATAAAATAGTGGGTTATTCATAAAATTTAACATGTTATTAATTATATCGGCTTTAGTGTTCAGGCATTTTTCGATTGATATATACATTTCTAAATTCTAAATTCTGTTTCCAAAAGATGGTTAGCGAATTCGGAGAAGTACTCAATTATTATTGAGATATTTTAAATGTTCCTTCTAAAATTATAATAATGAGTCGTTTTATATATAAAAAGTGCTGAACAGTCATTATAATTGACTTTATAAATACCGGAATAATTTAGGGGGGCGACTTTTGTGTTTGGAGTTTATTATGAGTTTACCTAAACTATTGTTAATATATACAATTTGGTTTATTATGAATTTACATAAGCTACGGTGAGTACATGAGTACTATTCAATTCGACAATTCTAAACATGAAAAAAGTCACACACCCTAATACGTATGTTGGAATGTGACAACCCCACGAATAATAAAGGGTGAATATAATTTGTGCGTCAGAATTTCGCGGATGTTATTACAGCAAGCATTGTTGTAGGCCTTACTAGAGGCAAAAAGTTGTACGCGAGAGGAAAACATTAAGAGGAGAAAAAATACCGCAAAGTTTAGCATTCGTGTAAAATATGAATCCTTAAAAAAGATTCTGGGCGTACTTAAGGCGGCGAAAACATTGAAAAGAAATTAGTTTTAAAAGAAAAATCGTAACCCGGCTCCGAATGTGACCGTTAGAGTAAAACTTTTCTAATTTATTCAGCCCCAGGAAGGGGCCCGTGGATTTATAAGAATTATCTTAATTACATCAAATTTAAAGAACCACGTGAAATATTCAAGTATTTTATAATCACGATAGCGAAAAGTAAAGTCACACATGACTCAACAGTATATAATAAAATGTTCAAATAAATTTATTCAATTTTTCCATACCTACCGTATGTATTTTATAATTGATCATGTTTGTGCATACACAATTATACACCACCATATACAAACACGGGTGTATATGTACACTATTTTTTTTGGGTCGCAATCCTAGGATTGGTCTGTAACAAGCACTCGCTTTCTCCACTCCTCTCTGTCTCCTGCCAGCCTCTTCATTTCTTGGTAGGTGCTACAGCGCACACCTCCGATAATCTGGTATACGTAGCCTAATCTCGGGCGGCCTCTACGATTGTTGCCTTCAACATTTCTCTCGGTAAAAAGCAGACCCGGATGCCTTGTATTATGGTCTATCCAAATTGCTCATTGTTGGGCGATTCTGTTAAGAAGCCGCCTCTTTTCGCGCACCCTGCTCAACACCTCGTCGTTTCGGATATGTTCTGACCAATGGATCCTCGCCATGCGCCTGTAGCACCACATTTCAAAGGCCGCTAGCCTCCTCGCCATGCGCCTGTAGCACCACATTTCAAAGGCCGCTAGCCTCCTGGCCATGCTCTGGCCGATGGTCATGTTTCGCTGCCATACATCAGCACACTCCAGACAAGAGTTTTAATCAAGTTTTTCTTAATTAATGTTTTGGGATTCGCGGATTTTTTGTTGAGGGCGACTCTTGACTGTTGTATTCTGCTTATGATGTCTGCCTCTGAGTGGCCATCTTGGGAAATTTTGCTTATTTTTACAAATATGTGAATTCTTTCACTTGTTTGATGGCGAAGCCACTCAAAACAACATTTGTCGACACTTCTTCTCTTCCAACAACCATGCACATTGTTTTGTCTTTGTTTATTTTCATGTAGTATTTATCTGCCAAAACATTTTCCATCTTTCAGAGCCTCGTTCAATTCTTGTTCTGACTCCGCAAGCAGTGCAATATGGTCAGCTATGTACTCAGGTGTAAACCAGCATACCCATTACACCAGCATGCTTTTGCTGTCTGGATACTTGCCAATTTTTTCATTTTGTTTTTGAAAATCATTAAAATAAAATAAAAACTAGTTATGGATAGCACGGAATGGAAAAAATACCATTAAAATGATTAACTTAGAAACCTCAAACAAGTCATTAAAAGATCCACAGAAAAATCTATCCCTCGAAAAAATAGTAAACACGCGGAATAATCGATTTTTAAAATAAAATAATAAATAAATTTTAAATTATAGTATTAGGTTGGACACCGCTTATTACGTTTTCTCACACACACGTACTGCGGATATGTTCTTCGTCTTTTGTATCGTGCTGAGCGCTTTTGAGCGCTGGCAAAGTTTCCACACAGATACACGTGCACATGCAGCGCACCCGAGCACACAACCCAGCTCTGACCTGTGACAACATGTTTCCAACTCGTTAACGTGACGAGCACGACTCGATAGACGGTTCAGTCAAAAAGTTTCCAGATTCATTTATTAATTTATACAGGCACTAATATTTTATTAACTCAAAATTTCAGTGTACTTGTGTTCGAGATATATTGATGTACGTTCAAGATAATTGACAATCATGATCACCCACAGAAAGCGTCCACGTCTTAATTGGACGAAGAGGTTTTCCAAGAAAATACTAAATATGCAGTGAGAATAGATGGATGGAGAAAATCACGTTAAAGTTCCGACTCGTAGAGGAACAAGGTTAATTAAGATTAACAAATAAAGTAAAGTTAATGCAAATACGAATATAATGCGAACGAACTTTTTAAACTAGCTAACGCATTGATCATAGTTTTCGTTTATACAAATATTCAAATTTCCTAGCAATTTCGATGATGCGGTTAAATGGTTATAAAAGTATCATTTTTAATCACTCATTCAAAACTAAACAACAGAGAGCTACACTTTCAATTTTGCTTCATAACTACGATGTCTATTGCTTTTCATGATATTTATTATCAAAAACATAAATAAATTATTGGTAATATAAAGTAGCTAAATGGGGACAAAATAAGGTGGTTTCCTATTTCACTACTTTAATTGGTGGATGATTTGTATTTATTCAAGTAATTGGTTGTCTAGGTAAAGTAATTTTTAAAAAGTCGTCTAAAATGTGCCGGCTCCGTATGTCACAATGACATACGTATATGTTCAGATCATTGAAAATGACGCAATTCTACGATGCAAAGATGTGATACCAACATGAGGTTTGTCATATTTTATAGTATAATATATCATAATTATAAAAAAAAATTAAATCACATAATAAATAATTATATGTCGAGAAAATGTGACATATTTTAAATAGTTCAACGTTAGCTTACAACAGAGAGACTGTGGCAGTTATTTTCAAGTACACTCCGCGTGTTAAGAGTGACAACCTACTCTATTAACCTTACTTCAGGTTGGGAACGGAAGGCCACACATTAAACGTGTATGTACGTGTAGCTACGTTCAGAACCAAGTACTTTTAACAAGTTTCTTTGACAGGGCAACAATCGCAACATAATACCCCCAGTAGAGGGGCTCGTTTGAAAACCCATCCCCTTTATGTATGTAGATATTTTATCGTTAGTTCATAATAATATATTATAATACGCCAGCGGTTCACTTGTGTGTGTACTTTGATATTGAGGTTTATGTACACGTTTTGATTCCGGAAATGGTTATTAGAAATTTGGTATAAATTGAAAATCGAGACGCCCTGCCTCCAATCGAACGGGCTAATTTTGTAATAATTTTTTTTCTAAGGAGCGTTATTGATAACGCTTAAAAAACTAGAATGACTATACTGGTTAATAATTAATTATCGTAAGTATAATTTTATCGAAAAACATTTGTTCGTAGCGAGCTTTTAGTACCCAGATCGCTCAAAAAACTGGGACAGGCCGCGCACTTTTTATAGCGGTTCTTTATACGGCCTCGAGTTAGAAATTAACTATCGAAGACGGCACTTTCGTTATCTACGCCAACCAGAGCGTCGAGCAGCTGTGCAAATATGAACATTTGACATCTCGAAACATTTTTACAATAGTCATGATGACAGATTTTGAAATAACATTCTATATTGTAGGTACACGACCACTATCACCGAAAATAACATTATTTCAGTAATAAACTAAGTTTTTACGCTAATAATTGCATTTTTATCTACATATTTTAAATTTCGCACAAAAACGCCCGCAGCTGTATTTCGTCTACGCGACGTCAAGCCTCAGTAAAGATTGATTGTGTCTATGGAAACGGTTCAAAGACACGGTGATGGGCACAGAGGCGTGACGTCATTCGCTCTGACCGGTGTTTCAGTTAAAATGGCGGATTGCACAATTTCATACTTTTATTTTATTGGAAATCTTATTAATCTCAATGTGTATATTAAAACTGGATCATTTTTAGAACTCTTTCAAAATATTTTCTTCTCTAAAATCACTTATTCTTTAATACTGTCACTATGCCTATTCTTTTTACTCCCATTCTTTTAACTCGTGGCGTCTGATTGCTTGCTTATCTGCCGAAAAAACTTTGGATCGATTTTTAAACCTTTTCCCGTGATCCGATCGAGCTGAAGCTTTGCTCGCAGACTCGTGGCGATGATCAAGAAGATCAATCAAATTTTCGTTAAATTTTTTTTATTATGGTATAATTTTGGATTTTTCAAATTTTTAATGGTTTTTTCATACAACTCGGTAAGTTGTATGAAAATACTCCACGCATCTGAGACACGAAACCCGAAAATGAGAAAGGGAGTGCTGTAAAAACTTGGTTTTTATGGGTTATTTTTTTATTATTATTATATCGATGGTGAAATGTTGGGTACCTCTGCGATTGATTGAGCGCCGATACGTTTATCGCAAAGTTGACTTTGCAAGGAGGGGGAGGGATTTTCTCACGCCGGGCGGGGAAATGGAGGGAAAGTGATGGAGTAATCAGGTGAATTTGTAATCAAGCCGCGATTGGCGGGAACCCCCACCGGGGGATTGTAAACTTTTAAATCAAATTATCCGAAGTGTGTCGGGCTTGGGGGATGACTTGAGATATTGTGTAAACCATCGCGCGGCGACGAGACGGCGCCGGATTATTAATTATCGCGATCAAGTCGAATCGGGCGCGCGCCCTACTTGAATGATTCACTAACATACTTTGTGATCTTTACAGAAATACGGGTGCACTAAAATTATGCATTAAATTAATAAAAAATCATGTAATGTGCCGATTAGTATATTTTTTTACTTAATGATTCTTACGCGGTAGGCAAACGAAATATTTGACTAAAAAGATTTAGATAAATTAATTTATTATTTGCTTTTTAATTAATACACTACTTTGCAGATTACTTTGAAGATACAGAATGTTAGTAAACTTAGTAAAACTACCAGATTTACGGTCTACCGGTTTCGAGACGTACCCGTCTCTTCGTCAGGACCAACACTACACTACTACATTCACAACACTATACACCCCAACCACAGTATTGTCAAACAATACTATGGTTAAATCTGGTAGTGGTTTTTACTAAGTTTACTAACATTCTGTTATTATATCTAACCACAAAGTTAATGCATTAAATATTAAAAATATTAATAATACTTTGGAGATACTTTAACGAAAATTATAATTAATAAAAATGTCCTTAGGTTTTCAAGGCCGTTCAGAATCTTCTGTGTATAGCTTTCTGGGATATTCTGCCGTGTATATAATTAATAATTTTGGTGATTAACTAGATAGAAAGAAATGGCTTGGAAAAAATAAGTTGGACCGAAAGAGTTCTAGTAAAGAGGTTCTAAGAAGAGCGCAAGAAAAGAAGTCTACAACACATATCGTCGCTAATCGAAGGGATCGATGAATATTGTCGTGGATTTGCGGCACAAGGATCCAAATGACACTTAAATCAATTAAAAAGCTACTAGAATATTGCATACACAGGTGCTACTTATTCGCTGATCAATTATTTATGTTCGCTCGGATCACATTTCGCTTGTCAATTCTCACCCGTTCGCTTTCTATTATCTCGCACTCGCTTGTCAAAACAAACTGTCTGCGCTTTGCGACCGTGACATCATTTATAAGGACCCAAACTTTTCGAAGCTTCCGGTACAATTTCGCGTAATACAAATCTTTCTGAAATCTTCCAAAATGATTCCTCCATTATGTACGGTTCCTCTCGGCTTTAGAATTTCGCGACAGTTTAATACATTTCTCGACAATACCGCATACGTCAGAAACATTTTTGATAATGGAGAAAATATAGAAAAGAAGGCCTCGACGAAAATACATTAATTAATCAATACCTGCAATTTTTATTTGAGACTTTGTCCGTCATTAAAAAACAGTACCGCATAATATTATGTGTACCATCTGACATCTCACAATTAAAAATATCAATTGAGCAGCAACAGAAATTAATATCAAAATTTAAATAAGCTAATACCTATATATGTATTTCTTAATTAGTAAATACACTTAAATAAAATATGTATGTGCATTTATTTAGTATTGAATTTTGCCACACTAGGTAGGTACAGTGTATCTACATCAATTGGTCAATTATACGTTTTTATTTATTTTCATAGATGGCGGTAGCATTCCGCCATGCATATTGTATGAAAACTTTTAATAAATATTTTAAAATAATCACATTAATTAAATAAAATTTGAGAATTTAAATAATTAAGGGTAGTTATTGTTTACATTAATGTAAAAAAAGACATTAAGTATTTATTGGATAGTTTCGAAGATATAAACCCAAAATATATCAAAGTTACAACATCCACACGCTCGACACCAGCCTCGCAACATATACACAAACTCAGAAGCATTGCCTGATAGTGTGCGTCTTCGCTGTAATGACACTTGCTGGACATTGATTTGTTTATAAACGATAATTTTTGTCCATCGCGCGTGCTCCGGGCGTGCCCATTGATTAAATGAAATCGCGCGTCTTATTTCCTGTTACGCATTTTCGTCCTTTTCACGAAACCACTGCCACAGAATGCAGGAAAGCGAGAGGGAAGATGTTGCACATCAAAAATAAAAATAAAACTATCGAGAAAATTGTAATGTCAGACAACGTAACTGATACCTCATATTGTAACATCTGAATTGTAGGCGGATCACGCGTGAAACCCGCGGCAGTGGAGCATTATTTGATGGCTGCATTTTGGTTTGACGTGCTCCATAATACATTGTGATGCGCGGCAAAGTGAAGCCTGGGGGGGAGGTGAGGGTGGAAGCGGGCGGGGGTTGTGTGTGCGAGGGCTCGCTACATTCGCGAAATTAAAATGGTTTTCACAAAGCGAGGTCTACTCGGGTACAAACAGATTACGATTTATCTAAAATTGCACTCGACGATCGATTACAACATAAATTAATTAAAGTTACTAGAAAGGGGTAAATACAAAGTTGTTTAGTTAAAATTAATAATTATGTCCAACCACAAAGTTAACGCTATAAACATAAAAAAAAGTTTTTTTGCAAACTTATGTGTAAGTATCGATTTTTATGTTTGTTTTCAAATTTTATAAACTATCCATTAAAGCAAACTAACTGTTCAGTTATCAGTTTTTAAGAGCCTGTGGTATGGATTGATTGATGTCGCGGAGGTCTAAGATAATCATCTCAGTTATTGTAAATATACTAATACTGAGTGTAGGTATTATTTGTATGTATTAACTTATATTTTGTTATTAATTACACCTACATGTTTCGGAAAAAACTTTCCACCGTCAGGGTGTTTTACAAATGTCAAAATATCAAAATGAATAATGTTTTTTGTTTTTCTAAATTATTTGAAAAATTATTTTTAAATATTACTGAAGTTATTGATTACTCACAATTATTGGAAAAATTAATTCTAAAATTTTTTCCAATTATTGTGAGTAGTAACATCCCTATCATTGCCGCCTTCGGGTTTGCTAGCCCGGGGTTCAACGGGCCAAATCCGGCCGTTAAGTATGATTTTTTTAGCTGTGTGCGGACAGACAACGAAATTATTATATTTAGATCACATTTAACGATAACCAGATTGAGGATTAACTTATCTACAAAACGACCAAGTGCTGTTTTTGAAAATACGATGATTCGCGTTCGAGCGAGGCATAGCTGGCGCAGATGGCGAAAAATCCATTATTAAAGACAATTTTATGAAAATAAAGTTAAAAAAATTAGAACCAGAATAGGTAGGTACTTTAAAAAGTCACTGCATACTTGGTGTAATTATTCATGTAACCCGGGTAGCTCGATCGTGCAGGTGAGGGTGATCTAGTTTGATGACCGCGCAGGGGCGGCGGGAGGGAGGGGAAGGGGGGAAGGGTGGAACGCAGTTCGCGCCTCGGGGGAAATTAAAACAGTCGCTAATGCAGCGACAAGCGGGGAGAGTTATCTGCCAACGTCGGCGCCATTTTGGAAACAACTAGTCTTTTTTGAACCGGGAAAAGCGTGAAGAACGTAAATGAGCCGACCGTCCAACCAAAATGGAATATTGTTTGAAAATGACAATTTTTTGGCGTTTCGTGATGTAAGTAATATACGCGAGCAGGAGTTCATCACAGATTCAGAAGGTAGTGCGGGATTTATTATTTTTACTTCACCCGCGTTGGGATGAAATTCTAATATTGTATCAAAACTTTGTGAAGTGTTACTTTAAAGACAGGCTACTACACCACTAAAAAAGAATAACGGAAATCATATTTTACAATCAGAATCAAATGAGTTTTAAAAGTACCCATTCTGATTATAGAATATACAAATTATATTATCACGATGAATACGAATTATCATAAATTTAAAATTAAATTAAATTATTCAAAACATATTTACTTTACGTGAATTTCGCCATTTTCGGTTAAATTGACTACATCGCTTTACATCGAGAAGTTAAATATAGAGCTTTTTAATACTATCCCTTAAGTATTGATATTTTAATCTTATCTACTTAAAACCTGCTGACGGAATCTAAAAGTAAACGAGAGCCTTCGATTCATTAATGATTCAATGAATAAATTATCGAGCTGATTACTTAAGGGAACTACCTTTTGTAGAACACCTTAATATAACAAAGTAGGCTCGTAGATAAAAATAATTTTTATAAATAACCAAAATTTTCCATCGATTAACACCTAAATTTAGACTCGTCTTTCCGTCAGTGAACAACCTTACAAGCATAAAATTTTGTTAAGGCAGTAATCGATTTACAGGGATCAAAAAAGGGGTTTTGGGGAGGGTTGAGGAGAAGAAATGTACCTAAAAATTGTATTTTTTTTTTAACAGAATTATCATATTTGACCGTGGAATATGATTAGAATGAAATAATATTAAACAATGCAACGAGAGAAAACATTTGTTTGCATTGTTGATTTTTGTTTAGCGCTTTCCAGTCCCGCACTTCCATGCGATGTGCGATGAGCTAAGTATTCATTCAAAAACTGCGCTTTCAAAAAATATTCAACATTCATATTGACAAAAAAACATGAAGGGAATTGCAGTCGTAAAAGCCCTTTTAGCGATAGCAATTTCGCAAAGAAGCCATAAAGTTTCAAAATGTATCCAACTTGGTCTCGAACTAGAGCGACATAAGCACATTCGTGAAGGCTTTCTGGTAGAACGCAATGACAACCGGGATGAAGTTGTGTGGGAATAGTACACCCATACGATATTTGAACGTATTCTTGACAGTCGCTCAAAGAAATTTAGTATTATTGAAAATTATTATACAGAGGAACACTTTATTGAGATATTACTTAAATTAGGTCTTAAATACGCAGGTTCGTGATTATTTAAAATGTTTAGATATTGAAATAAAAACGAATATTTTATATGAACCATATAGAACCGAGAATCGAATCTCAATATTTCTGTTCGGTTCGTATAAAATATCTGTTTTTATTTAATACCTAAATATGTTGAACGACTGTAATATAAATATTAAATTTTTAATATTTAAAATGTCTTGTGTATACTTCGTTCGCGCCCTTAGTACGCTTAAAACATTATTTTAAAGTAGTTTTTTACTGAATTCAAATTAAATTCAATATAAAAGAATTTAATGTCGAAAATAAAATAAATAATCACAGATTAAAATTGTAAAACTTAATAAAAGTAATGTAATATGGCAATTTTTAAGCGTAGCTTTATGAAAAATGATTTTCTGTAAGAGCGCTATAGTTAAAAACATGATTTTTTTTTTTCAATTAATACAGCAATTTTTATCACGGTTTTGATTAAAATTTAGGACTTTCCATTTTACACATAAATAATTTTGTCTGAAATTGAATAATTTAGAATCATTAGAAATTAGTAAAGCATGTAATAGTAAACAAAATATTATTAATAATCAATTAAATTAAACTACTAGCTCAATTCTAAATTTTTTATCAATAATTACGAGTAATCAAGAACTTCAATAAAAATATTTTAAAATAATTTATAAAACCAAGAAACAAAAGACATTTCATTCTGAGATTTTGACAGTTATACAACACTCTGACGATGGAAATGTTTTTCTGAAACATGTTGGTGTAATTAATCAAATAAAATAAGTAGATATATACAAATAATACAATCAAAATTTTTTAAAAACATGTTTCAATATTCCTACACCATCATCGTCTCCCGCGTTTCTTCACCGTTATCCTCTGACAAGGAGACTTGATTTATTTTATACCCAGAAACACGTCGCTCAGCAAGTATTCATTCCTCGAACCCAATCAAGACCTCCGTAGAACAGAGGCAATTAGCCTTTCTACACTTGGATGCTTACTCCACTTACTCGACGAAATGAAGTACGCAGATCAATTAACTTTTTTCCATAAAAATTATATAATTGTTGATTCTTCGTAAAATGAGGATAACAATGAAATATAGAACCCATCTAAAACCAACGTGTGGCGTGTTTTGGCGAAAGGTATATAAAAAAACTTTTTTCTGTGTGTGTACACCAAGGTAAGAAGTAAAATATAAATTTATAATATCTTACGAATTTTCTTCAGTGTGCTGATCTTAATTATAGTTTTGTTTAACCTAAAAATTATATTGTAATTCTATAACATAATTGGGTTAGGTCTATTTTACTTCGAAAAATATTCAAACTGTTTCTCATGATCGCCATATTTGTAAAAAAAAACACGATTTTTAAAAATAATTTAACGTTTTTGCGATTTTTTCGGTATTTGTTCTTTCTTCTTTGCTTAAATTTACTTTTGGAAAAAAATATTTAACCGTACAGCATTTTTGTTAATTCAACGGATTTTTTTAAATTCCGAGCAGATTTAGGATTGGGATACGAGTCTAATTGTATAAGAATTGTATGTAGAAGCTGCAAAAAATATAGGAAAAACATTCCGCTGGTAATAATAAGTAAAGCAAACGGCAAGAAAAGCTGAGTTTACGTTTATTTTTCACAATAATTATCTACGGAACTGCTTATTCTTTTATTTTAGGATTTTTTTATCCAATTTTAGTGACTTATTTGAAAATTGATTTAAATCAAAAACACATCAAAATATGAGATAAAGTACTATTTTTCTAAAGGAAAAGCACACTATATATGCAACATATTCATTACGAACATGTGTTTTAAAATATTAATTTGAACCAAAATCATTATCTATTTCTAGTTCATATTGTTTCTGTTTTAGTATTTTGGTGTACGTTTTGCTACGTGTTATAGTACAAAATATTACATTTTTTATAAGATTAATGGCACAAGGCAATTTTAAAATGTTCGTATTTCTGGTGAAAATATACATATATACACATCAATGGACCCTGTATGAAAAAATAAAACAGTTATTCTCATTTATTGTTATAATCCCAAATGCAAAATTCCTAAAAGTTTCTACCCACAAAAGAATACCGGATATAAAATAAGCGAAACCAATTTATAGGTGTACCACAGATAATAATAAATTAATCTAATACGCAATATTGCGATGAAGTAGCTGAAATGAAAAAAAAAAGATTTTGTATTAAATATTGTATTAAAAGTTGGTGGAAATAATTTGGTTTAATACGAACCTATTAATTTCTTAATCTACAAGATCTTGGTGTAAAATTATATTCATTATTACATTTTTATAAAGTAGTAATTATATATTATTATACAGTTGCGTGTTTAAATTTTGACATTTGATAGAAACATCTTTCTCCCTCTCTCTTTCAAGAACAATCTGGTAAAAACAAAAATCGACGTAAAACTACATCTCGTTTATTTTTAATTCTTATCGTCAATTAGGTGTTGGAATAATAACCACAAAAATAATATTCATATTATTTTCAGAATACGGCCGACTATGTTCACAAAAAATTAGATTTGTGTAATTTCGAAAATTGTCAAATGGTTAATGTCTATGTTTACAAAAAATTATCTACGTGAACCTATTGCCGATACCGATTATATTAATATATTAATATGTTAATATATATTTCCAAATCGTACTATTGTAATAATAATAACATTTTCAACCTCAATAAAATAATAACTGTGATAAAAACTAGAACTAACCCACGAAACAAAGTTTTTATTATACTCCCTTTCTCTTTTACTAGTTGAAACAGGTTTCACGCATACTCCACGCGTCAGACTTGAGTCTTCTTCTTCTTCTTTCTTGGCGTTTCACCCCTATAGGGTGTTCTTGCCACAAAACAAGTGTGCTTCTTCGTTGGCAATGGGTGTGATGGTTGCGTTTGGAATTGGAAACGTTCCATTCCAAAGAAACGTTCGATTCGTTCGGGCGACGCTACGAAAGGGAGTACCGTTAAACCGATAAAATTTCGAAAAATCCAAAATTATACTCGGATCGGATACTGCCTGCAAAGTTTCAGTTCGATTGGATCAAGTGAAAGGGGTTGAAAATCGATCCAAAGTTTTTTAGGCAGACAAGCGACATGCAGACGCTACGAGTTAAAGGAAAGGGAGTAAAAAGGGCCAAAAACGCTGAAGTGAAGTGAAGAGGTCTGTGAGACTTCTATCGCAGGATGGATGGATGCAACACTGAAATACTGAAAACTGATGACTGGTGGTGAAATATACCCAATAAATAAACATAAGTATACAAATTTCAGTACATTTCATAATCACAATGTCTATGATTATATTCTTGGTTTTGACAAATGTTATTTTTCCTAAGCTTTTTTTCATTTTGTGTGCCGGTTTCTTAGCCTGAAGGCAATATCAAGTTATCGCATTGTATCTCAATATTGGAAAATGGAATCTCCCGTAACCTGAGCTCTTAACAGTGTGTTTATCTGGTTTCCAGATCCTTCCGTTCCGCGTTACATTAAAGCAAATTCCTATCAAATGGTTATGATCTCCATTTACAGCTCTGCTTTATCTAGCTACATTATCGTTTCTTTTTATCTTAGAAATATACACATGCACGGATTGTTACGTATGTTTTAATGTTAAAATATTATACGTTTTATTTCAGTCCATTTTTGTTTCAAATTAATACTTCACTATATTCCAATTCCTAAGTATGAGGGAACCCACAATTACACAAATAATAAAGATGAATTATAGATTTTATCAACAACTTTTAAGGGCCTTTGTTAAACTAAGGTAATATTACAATTGCTGATAAAAAAATAACGATATATTGAAATCCAAAATATTTTTTTTGGAATTGAATTTAACAAGAGAAAAAATGACACGTAGGTATTGTGAAAATGCACAGAACCGATTTTACCGAGAATTAGATATTTATTTTTCAAATACATTGGTGCAAAACTTTTTGGAATTTGGAAAAATTCAGACATTTTAAAAATCTCGATATATACGTTTTTCTAATCATTAAATTTAAATTCTCAATAAGTTATTCTAAATAGTTTTTTTTAATTTTCACGCTTCAACAGGCCAAGAGGCCCAATTGCAGAAGCGAAACACATCACAAAATACCCATGCTTGAGCAAATCACATAGATTAATTGTGATCTCAACGGGAATCGAGCCCCGAACCCTTGTTGTGAGACGCTAGTTTCATATCTACTGGGCTACGAGGGCCGCCAAATTTTAATTTAATCAGTACCTTATCGGTTTCATTGCATCGACATATTTGAAAATATATTGTTATTCGTAGAACAAGGCAGCCATTACTTTATTCAAAGGGTAGTGCAAAGAAGCGATCGACAAACACTAAATTATTATTGTTATCCGTCGAGTAGTTGGAACTTAACGAGAGTTCATGAAACAGCCCCTAACAAACACAACCTTCGAGAAACTTATTTCACATAAACCTGCTTGAAAGCAAACATAGATATCTTAAACAAATGCATTCTCAGTCGGGTTTCCTGGGATAATTATTATAAAACCGGGAGTTTAAACTTTGCTGGAATATTAATAAGAGCTCACATTACCATGGATGGGAATAAAATGATGTTATGATAATACATGTACTTAATGGAAAACATTGCGCGTGTATAATTTATACCACCCGTACGTGGTATTTACCAACTTACGTAGAGGACTCACATTACAAAGTCAGTGCTCGTCTATACCGACTGTTGGCAGTTTAACAAAACATCTCGCAGGTAAGTACTCGCAGTACCTACATTACGTACAACATATTCATTTTATATAATTCAAAATCGTCGCTAAGCATTGCAAGTTATACATATACATCATATTAATATTTTTGATGTGTAACATCTTTCCTCTCGCTTTCCTGCAATCTGTGGGAGTGATTTCGTGAAAATGGACGGAAATGCGTAACAGGAAACTAGACGCCGATGAAGCGCGCGCTATTTTATTTCACCAATGAGGGCGCGCGGTGATAGAGTTGGCCGTCAGATGGTAACAACCCATTTTCCGAGAGGTTGATACTGTATTAATAAATGTTTATGAGTTTGTTTCCTCCAAATTCTGTAGGGATTAAAGTAAATTAACCTTCTTGTTTTACTCTGTTAATAAAGAAACGATATTTAAAATTTATTCTTTAATATATAAAATATTTATTGGATAACTTTATCAAACACAGCTGTCATGTCAACAATTTTTTTTTACATTTTTTTTACTGTTTTATCGACACGGTCACACTTATTTACCGACAGTTCAAAGTGGGGCAAAATTCAATATTTTTCTAATGACCAAATTCTTAACTATAATAGTACACTGTTTTACCAACATCGCCAAAATTCTTTATTGACATCCCACAGTGCGGCAAAATAAATTATTAAAAAATGCGCATACATTTTCTTTACTTGTATTTATTAATTAAAAAATATGTATATAATAATATAAATGAATTATACGTTATAAATGAATTTTTAATAATAAGTGTCTTTAAAAGGGCAGATCATTGATAAAAAATACAAGTGAGTAGGTAATAATGAATAATTATTCGAATAAATATTTCCATATTTTAGCTTTTTTAAATTTTGAAGTTAATTTCTGTCGCTGCTCAATTGACACTTTTAATTGTGAGATGTCAAATGTTACACATCGTATGCGACTGCTATAAGGCTCGCTCGTTTTTTTCAATTTAACCGTAACGTTTAAAAAGATTATAAACGTTACGGTATAAATTTTTAAAAATCCACGGGGAGCTTATATAGTAAATTAGTTTAACATCTAAACTCAGTGAAAACCGAAACACTTTTGCTCCACAATTATGAAGTTATCTGATACGATCTAAATTACCTTCTTCACTAACACCTTCATCATCGGCAGTAATAAATTAAGGACACAAATAAACCCTTCTGGACCCATTGTCCTTTTGAAAGCCTATGAACATTTGTTTCTTTGTTGGAAGACGTTTTGAATTTAGAATCCTACAGCGTGGACAATTGGAGTTAAACATGAATTATACATTCCAAAGCAGAAAATAATGCTATGTACACAATCGGACCTTTAAACAGTAAAAATGCTTTTTTATCCGCGTTGAAACACACCACTTTATTACAAATGTAAAACTGAAAAAAAAGGTTTAATAACGTACCTAAATATTCGATTTAGCTTTGAATTGTATATGAAATATGTAGCATAGAATTTTGATAAATTTTATTATTCGATATATTTTATTTTTAAATGTCCCCTGTTGAAGTATCTGGAATATTATAGTTGTCGTAGACGGTCCGTGATATGTATCAGGTAAATCAAATTTAACCAAATAGGTTAGAGTTGTCTGCGAAACTTTAATAACGTACTTAATATTGTATTAATTCGTTACAATGTAGACGAAGTTGAATTTCCCCACGTTCCGTGATTCTGCGCCCGCGCTGGGTAACTTGCCGCGAGTTGCGGCGCTGAGGGAGTTAGCACCCTCAACTTTAGCTGTTATCTCTGAACCCGCTTGTCCCAGTGACTGCACAAATTGTTCCAACACCCAAATCTGAAGGGACATTCAATTCCTTGAATTTATAAGTGTTCCAAACAAGGGCGACTATTGATAGAGGACAATTAAATAAATAGAATACCGTAGGAAAAAATTACGCAGCATAAATATATTTGTAAATTTACGAGGTGTCGAAATAGATCCTTAGGCAATAAAGAAAAGTACCTAAATAAAGTTCTTGATTAAAACGGAATACGAGAAGGAGGACCACAATAATTGTTTTTAAACGTTTACTGGTTTCGACACCAGATGTATTTTCGCCAGGATGCACAATAGCTTCTTCTATAAATTAAATTTGTAAGGAATTCAAATGTAAAGTGGAAGAGAGGCCTAATTTATAGTGGAGGAATGAGGTATAGTTTGACAGTGAAACGTTTAAATGGGCAATAAATTAACAAATAATTCATTAAAAAAGATAATAATTAAGAAACTTAATCCATAACCTCGGGTACGGCAAAGAGAACAAAATATTGTAGTTAATGTGAAATACAATTATTTTTTCACAATTTAGGATGACATGGATACATATAAATGCACGCGTTGCTAGGCCCAGATGAAAGGTTCTAAGAGCTTACTTAGGGGATCTACTCATTAAAATAGGCGATTAAAATAGGCCTATATATCACATGAGTAGGGTGGGTCGGATAGGTGTTAGTGAGGGAGGAAATTTATCGTGAAATTGTATTAAAATGTACGAGGCAAGAACAAAAATTGACCAACAAAATCTACACATGATCTTCATAGACTTGGAAAAAGCATTTGATCATGGGCCTCGTTATCTGATTTGGGAATCACTAAGGCATCAGTTAGTGCCTGGATACTATATAAATCTCATCCAGGATATGTACAAATCTGCCACTACCCAAGCCTTGCAGGCAGAGAAGAAAGGTTTAAATTCGAAGTCGGGGTACATTAAGGCTCCACACTTAGCCCAATGTTGCTCAACACCATAGACCATCTGACAAACGTTGTCAAAGAGAATTGACATGGAACAGACCTGTAACTAAACTTTAACTCTTTGTTAGAAACAATGGGAACAGATGGTCTTAATATCAGTAGAAAAAAGAGTGAACGTTTGTCCTGCATCTTCGATGGTACCACTAACGCCAATAACATCAAGATCTCCATTGGTCCCACGACACTACCCACAGTGACACAATTTAAATACCTAGGTTCAATTATTAGTAATGATGGAAAAATTGGCAATGATGTTACTCACATAACTAAGGTTGTATAGTTTTCTGGGATATCTGCCGTGTATACGTGACCTCTCTGGTCGACGTTTCGGATCTCATTGCAGGGTCCATCATCAGGGCTGATGTGTGGCAGGGCTGATGCAACATCAGCCCTGATGATGGACCCTGCAATGGGATCCGAAACGTCGGCCAGAGAGGTCACATATACACGGCAGAATTCCCAGAAAAAAAAATATACACAGAAGATTCTGAACGGCCGTGAAAACCCGAGAACATTTTTAAAATAACCTACATATATCTAAAATACATCCAGCAGACCAATTATTTATTTATATTTTTGTTATGCATTACATAAAATATATCCTGTACGGTATTAAATAAATAAAATAAACACGAAATTCAATAATTTTTAAGTAAAAGCCTTTTTCAAAATTAATTAAAATAATAAGGTACTAATATGGATAACATAATATGTAGTGGTACATAATAAGAATCAACGTAATTGTAAGGATACACGTTTTAATATTGTAAGTATAGACGTTGTAAGTTCATGGTACGAAATTAGGTAAGGGGAATAAATAATCAAGCGTTAAAGGGTCATTCGATGAATAAAATGAAAGTAATGTAATTTTAACGACTGTAAATCGGAATTTAACTACGCCGAACCACCCCCTTCCCCATTGCACTTTTCAACATAATCCCACAAGTAACGCTGATTACACGAAAGAAAGGTAAAATTAGGATCGAATGTAAATTTTCTCATTAACATTAAGTGCTCCACCAAGGCAACTGACCGGCGGGGTGGGAAACATAAAAAGCTGGTTAACATTTTATTAGGGTTGATCGTGCGCGTGATCATAATCAAATTGCTAGAGCTTCATTTAACTGCACTAGTCAGCAACTTAAAATTTTATCCACTATAAATTTTGTATGATATAAGAGATTTTGTTATGAATGCTCGAGGACATAATTCACATGCTGTTCTTATTCTAAGAAAAACTGCCCGAGGCGTATTGATTTCTTCAAATGCATACACATTATATAACCAAAGGGAATAAGCTAATGTGTCAACCAATATTGGGGAAGGGAAGTCATGACAGTAGTTCATCAGTAAGATTTTTTTTAAATTAAAATTTCCATTTTAATTTTTTTCGTATCCAAATAATATTATTCACTATTAATATTATTATTAATATTTAACTTAAGCATTAACTTTGTGGATAGACATTATAACAAATTGTTAGTTAACTTAGTAAAAACCACTATCACATTTTAGGTCTACCGGTTTCGAGACGTACCCGTCTCTTCGTCAGGACCAACACTACACTATTATGTTCACAACACTATACCCCAACCATAGTATTGTTAAACTTTCACCAATATTGATCACATGCGTGTTAATCTTGTCAGAGACAAGCATGTACTACTAGCCTACAGATCTTTCAGGAATCTAACGAAAGAGAGTGAGAGGGGGCGGGGTCTAAAGTGGGTGTTACCCCATCTTTTGTGAACGTTAAATTAAACAAAGGGCTATATGGAAAATAGCTCTCTGCTAGCTCTGGTACACCTGTATGTGGCATGGCTTGTCGTTAATCGGTCAAAATGTACATACAACGTCTAAAACATACTGATACTTATTTATATTATTTTAAAGAGCGAGGTGTCGGTAAGTCAAAAGTCAGGAATATACGAACGAATACACGCAGAAAAAAGTATTATTTATGAGTTTGCCCTTCGTTTTAAAAATAAACCACCCAATCAATTCAATACTTTACCTAGAAATTAATGGAAATGCTTGTAAACAAACATCAGCTGATACACCCGAAGTGGCATGGAGTTCTCTAGTAAATATATACCGATAGAAATTCTAATTATATAATTAATATTTTTTTTATCAATATAAGTTAATAACTTCATTTTATATAATCTGACAGGAATTAACGTTTATATTATACCGATGGTTGATTTTGACTACTTCATTATTCCAAACATTGAAACACACACGCATACACTGTCAAAATTAATTGCATTTTTATGTGAAATTGCTTGTAAAATTGTAATTGGATTGTAGCAATATAAAACCCATTTGGGCTTACAATCAAATATAAATCCAATGGGAAAATGGTGGGCCGGGATAATTGGATATAATTTTATTAATAAAAATTTTAGACAGGGTATAAATCAGGGTATAGGACATATGTCAAAATATCCAGTTCATTTTTAATTGATTAACATTTACTGAAAATTAAAAAGTAATGAGCACTTTTATGATGAAAAAAAGGAGTACAAACGCGAGAAACAGTTAAGAAATTAACATAATAAAACAAACATAAGATTTTGAGTAATAGGGATAGGCGAAGAGGATAGAGCCCGACTATGTATCTACAAATCTCGCCTCATTCACATTCATACATCTTCTCACGGATGCTCTTCAATGCCAGGTTGTGTAAATGCCGTGCTAGGTTAGGTTAGCTACATATTCGTATAAAAAAATACAAAAATATTCGATAGAAAATTTCAGAGCACCGGGCGGCAGCTTCCAATCAAACAATTAAGGTTAATGCGGTTCTGGCGAGAAACCTCCCACTCACCCCGATTGAAAGTCGATACAGACAAAACCCACCCTCCACCACGTAGGCGTTCAAATATTAGCGCAGCAAATTAGCGCCGCGCAAAAAAAATACTTGAACATTTTTACAAAATTTTGACGCTCTTGAAAATGGAATAAAATTTTCATAAAATATTCAACCCTTGTACGAGCCGGGCGCATTTTCAGTTTTATTCGCCGCCGGTATTAGGTACGATACGGAAACCAAATAATGAAAATCGGCGAAAATTTAATTGTTTTGTACGGACTGCAAGTTACAGCCAGCAATGGTCCGGGAGCTAATTGCTTTCTGAATTTTTGGGCGAGTTGCGTGTGCGAACCGCCAGGTGTTTGGAATTTTCAGTATGCGCGATTTCAATTTGTTCCGAGTCGATAGGTGCAAACGTTTTCAATGGACCATTCTACTTCATTTGGTTATTTGGGATGCGAAATGTTTTCAACCGGTTATTGTACTCCGTCGAAGCATTTTGGGAATTTCGTTCCACGGGCGATTTTCGGTGAAATGATCAGCGGCATAAGCGGATTGTGTAATTGCGCATTTGAATCAAAGAGGCAATTGTATATTAAATTAGGGACAGCTATGTTAAATGAACAATAATGTGTAGTTTTGAAATATCATTGTTTTTCATAAACTGATGAAAGAAAAATTAATTAATGTAACTTGTCGAACAAAACTGTAATTGACAATTGTAAAAAAAATCCGTACGAATCGATAAAATAAAAATTTATTAAAAATACTAAAGTAAATTGTCGAACAATTAATAACAATATTAAAGAATAATTTTTGTCTAGTTAATTTACCGTAATATTAGGTTGCTCTAAAAATAATTGCCGATTTATATAAATTTAATCATTAAACCATCACAATAAGTTAATATAACTTTGTGGTAAATAAATTTTATTTAATTTTTAATTTTTTTTTTATATGTTATTTTTTAAACTTTTTTCTGAACAAATAATAGAAAAAAAAAAGAAAGTGAAAAATCGTGAGAGCTACTAGTATACCATTCCATGGTTTTTTCCAACGAAATACGTAGGTATGTCTAAGCTTATATTATATAGTATAAAAGTCAGACGAATTAGAATACAATAATTATTTAAAACATTTAAAATCGATTTACTTCTTCTTCCCTTTATCCTACTGGGTCGGGGTCCCTTGACTGCATAGGAGGCTTTAACTCTTCCTATCTAGGGCTGCGCTCTACACGTCAGCCAACTTAATTGCAACCTCGCTTCGCAGCAGTCCTCCAACTCCAACAGCTTCGCCAGCTCCTCCTAGGATGGCCCCTTGGTCTTCTGCCTTCCGGTCTTGCCTGGAATATCCGCCGGCATCCGCAAGATATGTCCCAGCCACCGTAGCTGTGATTTTTCAATACTTTTTTTTTACATAATAAATAACTATCAAGGTGCTAGAAAAGTGAAATGGCAGCTCGTCGCGTGTTTTCATTCACTAAATTTCATAGTATTTATATAGACATAACCAGGAAAAAATGATTATAGAAACTCCACGAGTCTATGTATAGGTATAATATGTATTATATTATATATGGCGTATGGATGCAAAACCGCCACTAACTAGGAGAAGTTGTGAATGGGATAATATATAAGAATAAGATGAAAATCTACCACACAACTAAAGTCGGTACCGTATCCACCCAACCACTTTCTTCCGCCTAATTGGATGGTAGCCGGATGCCTTTTACCTTTATAGTTGTTGCACTACACCGCATTACACGTCATCAGACTGCAAGCGCACTTTTATGATGCACTTGCGGGATTGCAGCTGCGGAGGCGCCGGGGTTAACCGTAACATGAAAATCTTCGCAGTGCACACATTCATCTCGGTTACCTGTTAAACTGAATTGCGGCGGAAGGCACTTTCATATTGTATTTTAAATATTGGAGAAAATCTATAGACATTTTACGCAGGTTATCTAACGAAAATCTGAAGAATACGTGTAACTAAGAACGCTTGCCGCTAACTATTCCGGTTACCGAGGTACTTTTAAATATAAATATTATTTAAATTACGTTTGTTAACATATAGAGAAAATCGTATCGCGTATTTCCTTGCGCGATTTATTTATTTATCAATATGGAGTATTCACAAGTCCACAATTTCAATAACTCAACAAAATCTTGAATTATTTTAACTGGAACTCAATTACGAACGACTCCTGTAACAATATATTTTAAAATCCTAAAATGCTAAGTTAACCAACAGTGAGGCAGAAAAATAAACATAAAAGTGAATAAAGAAATACAAAAATGTGAAAAATAATAAGCACATAATAATAAATACAAATAACTTTCAAAGCAACACTCTCCCAAGCATCGCATTCTTAATAGTATTTGAACTCAAATTGAATACGTATATCTAATACGATACTTGTGCGGTTCACTAGCTCGTTACAAGGCCTACATGCTCGTAAAATTAAGGTGTTCCTCTGCGATCTCGTATAATATTTCGGAATTGAAAAAGGATGCGAATGTCGTGTTGAATACTTAAGGATCCTGATGCTGACCTTTTTAGTACATACGGACAGTTAGTTTTGCCAGAGATTAATTTTAGCAAAAAAATTATGTCGGAGTATTCTCTTTTAAGTTTCAATGGGTGTAGGAGAGGTATTGGATGACTCAATTGTCTTCTACTCAAGAACTTTAAGAGAATTCTCTGCTATCTTTCAATCCTAGTAATATGCGATCAATTAATACAATGTGATCACCTCAATAATAACAAATACCTCATGCAATCAATTCCTAAAGATTCGCATGCAACATCCTTTTTTTAAATAAAAAGTTGATTTTGTGAATCATCGCGATAAATTGGCTAAAGCATATATTATTTGTCCCAATTCCCAGCAGCCGGTAGAAAATATTTGATAAGAATCATCGCTCAATTCATTAGTTTAAAGATTCAGAGAAACTGTTGGATTTTCCTCCTAGCTCAGACCATCCGAAAGTTTTGAAGTAATTTGAACATTATTCCGCTAACTAGTGCTGCAATCATTTTCAGTGTCGGGAAAACTGGGGAAATTCGGGTAAATTCGTGGGAGGTACGTGCAAGTGGGAGCCGTGCCGCCCGCCGCCTGCGCGGAGTTTAAATATGCCGAATGAAAACCGGAAACGGATTATGCCGATAGTGCGCGAGGCGGGAATTCCGATGGGTCCGTCCGCTGGAAGTGTCGGCGATCGGGGAAACGGAGACGGAAGTTAAAACTGTTACGCGAAAATAACGGTTACGGCTCTTAAACATAAGAAAACGCGCTAATATAACCGTGCGTTAAAGCGAACTAAGGAAACTTAATTATGGAACAAAATACCCGATCGATTCGGTAATACAAGGGCGCCAAAAATATATAGTCTGTTGAAATGGTGTCGTACGAAGTTTACGACATGATATTACTTTTTTCTTTTGTACTTCATCCATGTTTATTATCGTTGCACACGTCGCATTCTCACTTAATACTTTAGTTATGATAGAAATGTTGCTAAACAAAATTAATTGAAAAAAACATTAAAATATTTATTCATTTTACTGTACATTTAATTTAATGTTATTACTATAATGCTTACCAAATACAACCTCGCATTGTCAATGACGGATTTCAACCAAAATTGAAACATTAACATGTAGGGGTAGGATGGATAGGAGTGGGGATGTAATTTGTGGTACTTGAATATTTATTATGTTTTTATTATTTATCTTCATAAATTTCTAAGTTCTCTAATATACCCAACCTTCATACTTTAGTGCAATTATGCAAACTAAGGACAAAGTTTGGACATATTAGAGAAATTAGAAATTTATAATAATAACATAGAAAGAAGATTACTTTATTTCACAGATTACTAAATACATCAGCATTCCAGGAGAATACAAAAAAATACATTTAATACAACATGAGTATGAGAAATTGATATAAAACGAAGCCTAAAGAGTGCAATTTTCGACCAATCTATATTGACAATACTCATATCCTATTAACATTTAAAAATATTTGAAATTCATTAACTTCGATAAAAAAATTATGGGAGAGTCATGTATTTATAAAAAATCTTATATTTAAAATATTTCATGCGAAAATACAATAGCGTTTTATGATTGAAATATTTCAGGCATTTGCGTGTTGCAATGTTAAGTTATAATACAATTGCAAATATGTCCATAGTTTTCAATTGAATCTATGCAAAAGTATGCTAACTGCTTTTGATTTTATACTGTAATTATTTAAAAATAAATTTATTAGATAAAAAAAAACAATCAGTTACTTTTCACTAGCGCTACTTACAAATATTTTGGAAAATTATGATTTTTTTAAATGAAATGCCCTCTGCAAGAAGTAAACAAGTAATTCGAAACGTAATGCGCGATATATAAAATTCATATTTCTTCGTATTTAGATACCGACTAGACCGCTTCTCCTTCGAAAAGTTGCAGAAAAGCCTCAGGAGGATGTAAATCCAATTTCGTGGAGAAGCTTGAGTCAGGGTCCACAGTCGGGCTCCGTGTAAGCAGTTCTGCAATAATTTATTGGACTCTTTTTCTAAATTACATCTGGGGCGTGAGTATTATTTATTTATGTAGGAAATACAGCATTGCAGCGGCACAAGAAAGAAAACAAAATTACTAGTAATATCAAACTTATATTATTATAGATAAACGTGGGTATAATATTGTTATATACATACTGTGCGTGAGTATTTTATTTAGATTGCGATTTTTCATGTTTCATGTTAATTAGTATACATACATATAATAATATCCAGAATCTATGAATACTCTTTATATTGGGGGACAAAGACAAATATAGCAAGTTTCATTGTTTTATTTTTAATAATTTATTTTATTTTATCAACTATCTACAATATATTCTGGACCAATCCCTTATTTTATATTTAGATAATATTTTTTAATTTATTTTTTAAATTAATGAATATCTTTATTTTTGATTTTGACACTAATATATTTAGGTACAATATTATTTTTCTGACATTTTTGATTCAAGCATGTTATGTGATACGATTCTGTATTCAAGAGTAGTTTTTTAAACATTTTTGCCATAATAGCCACATTAATATAATTTAAACATTTGGCAGCTATGTACTTTGTGGTGCAGAATATCTTTTTATTTAAATAATATAATTTCCACTCAATTAAGCTTTGTAATAGTTATTTTATCTGCTAAAGTTTCGAGAGAAGCAGTCCCTCTCATCGTCGGACGTAATAAATAATAGTTATATATAACATCTAATGACGAAAGTGACTGCTCCTATAGAACCAAAAAAATAACATTAAAGTTAAATTTAGTGCAAATTGAAAAAATCATGTTGCACCATAAAGTAACTGTCATATCAATAAATAATATCTTAAACATATTTCGTTTCAATTAAAATAAATAAAAGTATCAGGTGTAAGCTACACAAGTTATGAGAACGCGGAGCGGGTCGAAATAAAAATGAATCACTATGGAACTTCAAAGATCAGAATACTAAAAAAATGAATAATGCGAACATAAAAAACGCTACAATTTATATTATATTACGAAAACGTGAGAAATTATTTTATTTTCGGAGTGTGTAACATTCTGGCTGGCATATTTGTGTGTTTGTGCGCGGCTTTATCCCACCCCCACTCACCCCCCGGGGCCGATAATTTACGGCAATTCCGTGTGTTGATTTAATCGTTCGGGATGTCGAATTTGTTATTACAGCATTAGAGAAAACAACCCTTAAAGGTTGCGATGATTCCACTTAATCATACATACACGTCGAACATTAAAATAGGTAGTCGCTCCTAACATTTGCACCATTATTAATATGTCTATTGTAAACCAGTGTATTTACCCACGTAAGAATATATTAGATCAACGAAACGATAACAGATATGAATGCTGAATAAATAAATTACTTTTTTCATTTTCATAATTGGTTTTCGGCGGTGTAACAATGTTTTGGGATATTTCTCATACTATATTGTCAAGGCTAACCCGGCGTTTACTGCATTACGAATATTTATTTTAGTCTGACCTGAAGCCTATCGATTTTTTTAATATTGGAAATGGTATTACGGATGCTTCCAGGGTAAAATATGTCGCGAAACTACAAGCGTTAAAACGAAACGCGAAACGCAATAGATAATATAGTAATAAGCAATTAATAATATTAAAAAAATTGTAAAATAAATCTTGACATTTTCCAAGAACTGTCCACGGCGAAGTTTATAGTTATAAAAAATATGTGTAAACAAATCACATTTATCTGCATGCGAGGCATGGTGGAGTGAATTGTAAAAACAAATTCTACGAGGGGGTGTCCCTGAAAACGTACCTAATACATTTTTTAAATTTCATTGATGGTTTTAATTTACACATAAAAACATTAGAAATATCAATTAAGATAATCAATAAAACAATAAATACAAGAAACCTATTTTTTTGGAAGCAAGATTATAAAAAAAATATTAAAATGCCGATGCCAGTCTAGCCGTTATAATTTTCAATACACTCGTATATCATATTAATATATAAGTGATTATCATTTGTAACAAAACAAATATTATTTTTTGTATTTAACTTAAAAATTTACTCAAAAAGAATTAGAACCACAAAGAGTCTTACTAGATATTTTTAAGGAGGTTCATACTTTTAATTGACATATATTATGTTTAAAACAATAATGAATATACAATAATTCAGGTGAACAAAACGCAAACTTTGTCAGCGACATTGTTGAAAGTTGAATATAATACTTAGAGGAACACGTTATCTCATAATTGAAACTCAAAAAGTTGAATTTCTCCTCCCCATGTCTTAACATGAATATTAAGGGTTTTTTGATACGTAGTTAGTTCTGCGAAAGGGGCAAAGACTCTGTTGTATGATACACTTTTGTTTGCCGGAGATCGTAGAGAAATGAAAGACAGTAATGGTAGATAAAGTTTAATGTTTAGAACGAGTGGGTTCGTTAAGTTTTATGGATGAGCGCGAAAATTGGACAGCAAATCTCGAAGAATTCACAATGAAGCGTGACGATGGTCCATCAACTGGGAGGGTACTGCGACACTCGTAACACGACGTCGTGATTGGAGTAATACGGAAGAGCTTTAGGAGCTTACCAGGGATGTCATTACATTTCTATCGGGGCGGGAGCAAATAACAACAGAAAAATGAGCTATGAAGAGGAATGAGAGATCCGAGTAAAAAAGTCAGCTACAAAAACAGTCCAATTCTCCAATTTTACTTTATAACTAGCTGCAACCCGTCAAGAATGACGGAAAACTGGTTTGCGTCTATGCTAAGCCCTAGTATATATTTTTTAGCAACTTTGCGCACAGAGAGGCGGCCGTGGCAACACGCGTGAAACAGCTTGTTCGGGTTTGGTGGCCCGGGGTTCAAGCCCCATCTCCGGCCGTTTTCTAGCCGTGAATTCGAATGAAATTACGGACGCTACACGAAGTTAGGGGGATAGACAGACAACGTATTTATTATGTTTGATAAGATTGGTCTACACTCTTATAAGCACGAATATTATTTTATATGTATGTCCACAACGTATACACGACGCTAAGATAACGAGAGCGCGGGGAGACGTGTTAGAAATGTGGAGCTGGCGGCGTATGCTGCGAATCCCACGGTTAGTTCCAAACAAACCAGGGTTCGAAAAAATCCGACTTTTATACTAAAAAACAAAAAATCGGATTTTTTTATATATATCAGATATATATCAAAAATTGGTTATATTAAGCTTAATTCTGTTTAATATTAAGCCAAAAATTATTTAAAAAAAATAAAAATAAAAACAGAATGATGCGCTGGTCTGCAAACTGGCTGTGTGCTTTCAGGTACTAATATGATTCAAGATGGTAAAGGCACAATGCAGCCTGGATCCTGAGGCTGTGTTTGATTCAGGACGCCGCTGGCAGCTAGGCTATGTATACAGCACTATCAAACAGGACGTACAAACACATTGCTACTAACGAATGGAAACATCCTTCATCGCTTCGGGTGCTTTTGACAATTTAGGACTTGGATTGAAATGGTTTCATAGACATCCACGATCGATATTCTTCAAAGCGTGTATTCATGTTTTGTATTCCAATACTTCGTGTAAGAGAATAATCATTTTTTCTGGAGTACTGCTAAATAAAATAAAATTCTTTACAAATTACGAAGATAATGAGGCATTTTTATGGCACGAGGCATGTCAGGGAAGTCAAGTATCTGAACCTAATTGGGGCTATTATTTGAGGGATTTTCATCATTTTCCTGGGTATGGAGGGGACCTTATTAAAAATATTTATGATGATAAAAGACGTCCTGGGTAACAGAACATAATTTGGACCCCGAAATATTTGGGTCCGAAGAGGGTTATTTAGATTGTTCCGTTCAGTCTCAAATCTGGGATTGAAGTATTGTGGGTTTTGGATTAGATTCAGGTAAGGTTTCTGCTTCTACGTCGCATATGAAATACAGCAAATGAGTTTTTGAGCCTTGGAAGTACCGTCGAATGTGGCCTCTTGGAGTAAATTGTCCTGAATAATCTATCTATGCAATACAAAAATGTTTTCCTGACACTTATTTATTCTAGATTATTTAATTGATTGCACATATCAATTAATAACCTACAATCATCTAATTAAGGATAAATTATAGAAGTCTCACAGAGACGAAGTGGATGGAAGTCTCATATATCTTGACTCAGAGCTTACAACCTGCATGAGCTGGCTTATGTGTACAACACAATGTAAATCGATTCCATCGTAAAAACATCCACACATGAAATTTTGAATCATCTATATTATATATTTTCGAATCAAGAACCTTTCATATATTAATTACTATAATCTCTGCTAGAGACATCCGGGGACAAAATCCAGTGACTGTGTTCTTAGAACATATGTACTTTCATAAAAAATATTGTTTAGAATCATTTATTTTTAATGCAAATCATAAAATTAGTCATATTCTTTTAAAACCGCTACCAATTACAAACCGTAGGTATATTCAATGATTCTTAAGCATAGACATAAACCATCGAATGAAAAAAAATCACTGTCCTAAATTTTAAAAGTGAGATTAGTTATAAAATTATACCCTACATTCAAAAGTGCTCCCTTTACTGCGGTATGCAAAATATTTTTCTTTTTCGTAAATGAAAATTACTTATATTTTACACAGTACCTACATGTAAACAGCGCCTCGTTGTTTGCCTACAAATTTCCACCACACATCGCGCAGTGTCACAAAGAAATTAAACTATTTCGCATGTACGTAGTATTTCGAAATTTGCTCAGACGTTTAAGTACAAAATCTGTTTGCATCTCCTCGCAACATCGTCAGCAGAAAGCAATTCAAGAAACGTGAAAAATGCACCCTCGTCTGCGAGTTTGGCGATGTAATGCAATACCAAATGTTCAATATGATTCACAACATGCATTTCATTCGTCCGAAATGTCTTTTAAATTTATGGCGAAACGCAGTTAAAAGATTCGCGTGTTGTATTCAGCCTCCCCCTTACATTATACATTCTGAAAAAATACTACTACATATATGCTTTAAAATAAGATTCTACCTTAAAGTGTAGATGAACCGTACACACATGTTTTTGGGTGGAACCAAGCTGTATAGCAGTACACCCGTGAAAAATCACGGAACATGAAATCGTGTGCGTCTTTGCGAAGCCCTAGTATATTTATGACGTTCCACGGAGAGGCGGTGGTAGCAATGTCGCTAGGGTGTCGCGCTGGCGTTTGCGCGTTCGAAGTTCGCGCCCTACTTCCAGCCGTAATATTTCGTTTTTTAGCCATAAATTTGAACGAAATTATGGACGTTACAGGAGGCTACGGATAAACAGACAGTGAATGGTACCTACCGCTTACCCAGGACCGTTCTAGGAGCAAAAGCTTCCACATCGGTCCTACTCAATTGTCTCCAGGTTGACATTTTTTTCAACTAACAAGCAGGACTGTGCTACACCGCACCGGTCGTGTCCCCGCCTTAAGATATATCTTAATTGAAAAGAGAAAATACATGAATAAAATAATCATAATATATAAAGAAAAATAATAATATACAAAAGAAAAATACAATTAGAAACAAAGTAAAGAGTATAATAGAAAGGAAAAACAGACAACGAAATTATTATGTTTCATAAAAAGTATATAATATGTACAACAAAGCAGAGCTTGAATAAATTGTCGAGTGTCCGTGTCATAGGCCAGTTAATTTCAATTCCCATAGTACTCTCGTATCGGTGATATGGACAAATCTGCGGAATTATGTCGAAAAAATATCACGTTTTCTAGAATGTGGGAAATTGGAGTCGACTGCGGCGAAATAATTATTCACGAAACAAAATTTCCCTCCAGTATTTTGTCGATTTTAATTTTGCGCAACTACCCTCGGCGGTAACAAAACCCACGGAATGTATAATGTTTATGAAACTTTTCTCTCACAAAAAAGGTACATACCTACATGATTTAAATACCTACCAGACTAGTTCTCAGTAGAAACACAATCTAAATAAATGTATATACTGCTGTTTCCAATTGACATAATTGTAACACAAAAAATATCGGGAGATAAATTCATTCGCTTTATAAACTTTTTGTGTGATTAGTAACTATACGTCCATCCCAAAAATTAGACTTATACAGTCCTCTTGTTTCCTTGATTCCTTCAAGCAAAAAGCAAAGCAAAACCTCGTAATATTTCAAGTATCAGATGTTTCTTATCGGTCCTTTTATAATTATTATACATATCTTCTGGTTTGTGTCTTCAGTGGTATTGAGCCGTGTTTTTACGACCTTTCTGGCCGAAAATTCTGATCCGATTGCAGGGTCCATCATCAGGGTTGATGTGTTATTGTGAGTATCGTTGTTGTGGTTAAACATTGGCTTGCAATACCGTGTCGAAAGCACGAACAAGCGAGAACGTTGTCAGTGTTGTGTTAAGTATTGGCTAGCAATACCGTGTCAAAAGCTTCTAGTTTCTGTGTTTATATGTTACGTGGCAATACAGCATCGGGTCATGTGTTGTGTGTATGTTTCTTCTATTGTCTAATCACTATCTCTACGGAATCTGCGACGAGATTGACTTTGAAGCGCCGGATACCAAGATGTTTTTAATTTGAGACCGTCAAATATATTAACATTTATCGGGTGCTTGTAGATTTAGAGTGCTTCCTTGATAAGACGCGTATGGTGACTATTAGGCTTTCCAAGAATTTTCGCGTTTACGAGTATATGTAAACTGATTTGTTTAACAAATCACTACTCCATCTAGGTAGACATTATTTATACAAGGAAACTTATATAGTGTGCGTTTATTAATATGTATAATAATATATGCTATAGTATGATTTATTAACTCTTAAGCTTTGAGCACAAGTCGATTTTTAAATATAGCACTGTACAGTCGGCCACTGACGGATCTGTTGCGAGTTTATTTTTTTCATTATAAAGGTATTATTAATATATACATTTGTTTAACGTTAAATCATTCTATGATCAGAAAATTTAACAATATCAATCAATTCTTAACATGCCTAAGTTTAATTCAAAATAACATATTTATCATTACTAACATATTTCTAAATGTGGAGACCTGTAATTGGCCATCTATATTTTATCAATGTTGTCTATGCTTCTTTGTTGTGCTGTTGGTCTTCCATGAATATTAAATAAATAAATAAATAAATATATTAACAATAATAATGACTCTGTCGTTTCCCTTCATCAGCTGCAACTCGAAGCCTAAGTTTAATTCAAAATAACATATTTATCATTACTAACATATTTCTAAATGTGGAGACCTATAATTGGCCATCTATATTTTATCAATGTTGTCTATGCTTCTTTGTTGTGCTGTTGGTCTTCCATGAATATTAATTAAATAAATAAATAAATATATTAACAATAATAATGACTCTGTCGTTTCCCTTCATCAGCTGCAACTCGAAGAAAATGGATAAATCTTAAATAAATAACTAACTATCGCACGGTTTCCCCGCGATTTTGTCTAACTAGTACCAACATAAATTTCGTAAAAGATCTATTTAGACAACAAACTTTGCAGAGCGTAGATTTTCCTCTTGCAAAACTTTATGCTTATTATTTGGGATAAATATCGCCGCCGCGCTCAAACACATTTCATCAAAGTGAGCTCGATTACCGAACTTCACATCGTGTGAGTTGGAAACTACGGGAAAGAACTCTGCATTTATCATTATTGTAAATATAGTATCTCTATTGACGGTGGAAAAATAATTTTTCGTAATCTAAAAAATAACACATATTATGAAATAAGTAAATTTATTTGGAGGGAATTCATTACTTTTTAGATTAAATAATGATGGAATATTAAAAAACTAAGTAAAGGCATATTTTAATGAAATAGAAATTGAATGCATTTAAGTCATGAAATGTAAGTTCACAATAAAGAGAGGAAATCTGGAGTACCTCGGTCATGTTAGGAGAGGCATAAAGTACGTAGAAAACCGCAAATAATCAGGCGTGAAAAAGTTGGGACAAAATGTGAAATTCTTGGATGAAAATTTTAAGAAACTGGTTTGGGCACAGTAAGTAACATTGAAATACCTGGCGTCACAGCAATCAAAAAGAAAATAGAATTGTCTATCTCTTTCAGGAGATGGCAAGCAGAGTAAAAGACAGTAAAGAAATATCTTCAATATCATAAACAATCTCCAAGTTAGAGAGACATGACAATATTATTGACTTAAGATTATTATCATAAATTAAACCAGCCGTACACTCGTGAAAAATCACGAATCATGAAATGGGTGATTATTATATAGTATATATTGACGGTTCACGGAGAGGCGGCGGTAGTAACATGTGTTAAGCAGCCGGTTCCAGCCCCATCTCCGGCCGTTTAATTGATTTTTTTAGCCGTGAATTCGAACGAAATTGCATATGACGTTACATGAAGGTTCGGACAAACAGACAACGAAATTATTATATTTAGATTAAACACAAATTTACTTTTTGAATTTTTTAATAAACTTGGTTTAAACCGCTATAATGTAGTGGTTTAAACCAAGTTGAATTTGTGTTTGATATATTACAGACTGCCGACGGGAAGTATTGAAAGTGTTACTACGATTTTTAGAGAGTAATTGTATTTAGCTGTAATGTTTATGTCGATGACCTATGGACTAGTTTTTGGCAATAACATCCTCTTACTGGGTGACAAGCCATTAAATTAAAAAAAAAATAATAATAATTTGCAATGAATAATCTTAAAGTAATAGCCGATTACAACAGTATAATATTAGTTTGTTTAACTTGAATACAATATGATATTCATCACCGCTTTCCTGTTGACGTGGAGACTAATCGTATCCTTGTTAAGGGATGCTTTAGAAGGGAGTAGTATTTAGGAACTCATAAACCAGTATTTTAGAAGGGGATGACACGTCAAGTGAACCGTGAATATGGTGGGCGGTTTTACTTAACGATTTTACCTTGTCCATGGATTACGAATATTTCTGTCTCGGTATTAAATACGAAATTCATCACAATACACGGGACATAAATATCTACAGAAAACAACTTACAGTTTCAAACCGTCGGGTTAATTTTAGATGTAAACGCATTTTAAAGTTATAAAATGTTTACATAAATATTGCAATACTAGCTTTATTACAATACTAGCTGAAACCCGTCAAAAATGACGGAACATTGGTTCGAAATTTTGTTTGTGAATTTTCCGAATCTTTGTTTTAGATTTTCAGCCAGGATATCCTTCGGCTTTCAGAACCTCTTCTGCTCGCAATTTTACCTCGAATGATAAGATGCAAGATCTGGTGCTTCTCTGGATGTCTCATGATATGGTTAAAATATTAATCTATATACTAGCTGTGTCCACGGAGAGGCACCATGCGTAGAGTGGTCAGTTCTGGTTTGCTGGCCCGGTGTTTAAGCCCCATCTCCTGTCCTTTAATTTGTTTTTTAGCCGTGAATTCGAATGAAAAAAACAAACGTTACACAAAGTTACGAGGACAGACGGAGGGACGGACGGACAGACAACGAAATTATTGTATTTGATGTAGTTTTATTACAAAATACAGACGATCCAACGATTATAAAAGGGTGCGAGTTTGCTAATTTTCTAACAATTCACATTTAAATTCTGTTTTGTAGGTACAAATTAATGTTACACAGTTCAGTGGTGAGAAGCGGGTCTGGAACCACAGCAAGACGAAGTGACACGCGATGAAACTACTGAATAACATCGCTTCCCACGAAATTGCAGTCTTACAGAAGAGGTTTGTATTGAAACATTCGGTTCAAAATTCCATATAATTGTAAAGAGTCGTCCGTTGATATTTTACAGCCGAAGAAAAGTGCAGGTGCATGCCATAGACAAGTGGGCATGCGCAGAACGGCGGGCCGGTGTGCTCAGTCGTTGAAATAACGAACTAACAGATGATTCGAAAGCGAAGATTTTGGAAGGGTTCTTACCGCAGTGGGGAGACAAAAGCGAAGCGGTTCTTTTTGGTTTAAAAAGAGTATTACGTTTCGAGCGAATGTAAAATGAGATAAAATGTTGAAGCGATAATAAAGGTTTATTTTACGAGTGATAAATTACGAAATACGTTTTTCATTTCATTTCGACCGAGCCACGACACGTAGCATAATTATAACATTTACGTACACACAGAGGATCCATTGAACTGGAGGCGTATTATGCATGCAAATCATATTACTCAGACCTTCTGTTGGAAAAGTGAAAACAAAAAATAAAACATCTTAATTAAGACCCCGGACAAAGTTGCGCGGCGCTCGGAGAAACACTTGCGAGCAGCTAAGGCTATAAGCTTCAGCGCAACTTTGCGGAGCTCCGAAACTTAAATTCAATTTACTTTTCGGTCTGGAATCTTTGCATTTAGTTTGGGACTCATTATTATTTATGCAGTGTCTACCGCCTGCGCGTGACAAGACACAATTTACCAGCTGCAACACAATGGTGCAGCAAAGGTTGCTAAGGGTAAAACTTAATCACATCATTTCTCTGTTGAATATTCAGGTTACTGTGAAACCAACAGGCTGATACTAAATGTCACTAAATGTTATAAAATTTCCTTCACCCGCAAAATTGTTGCTAGACTCTAAAATGAATTTCAACCGGCACA
Organism: Agrypnia vestita; assembly: GCA_016648135.1. Classification (NCBI taxonomy): domain Eukaryota; kingdom Metazoa; phylum Arthropoda; class Insecta; order Trichoptera; family Phryganeidae; genus Agrypnia; species Agrypnia vestita. Next base: position 722 of record JADDOH010025037.1, on the reverse strand, counting down.
TTGATACGATTGTCGGTAAAGCATTCAAAATGTCCGGCTTCATAATGCGTCTTGGCAAACCATTCGGGCAAATTCATACATTTAGGAGACTATACATAATCTATATTCGACCTCACCTCGAATTTCGTTCGACAATATGGTCACCCACAAATAAATTTAATATTAACAGAATCAAAACGTTCAAAAAACGTTCCTTAAGCATATTAACTACAAATTCAATTTGAATTTTAACTATTTGGACTCACTAAAATTTCATAAATTGGACACTCTAGAAAACAGGCGAATATTGTCAGATCAATCCTTTCTTTTCCAAATAATTCATATCCTTATTGATTCTCCTGAAATCACCAGCTTGCTAGCTTTCCACGTCCCATTCCGACCTACCAGACAGAAGTACCTCTTTTCCCTTCCTATTTATCAAACCAACAATAGGAAATCCTCTCCCATCCCACGCATATGCTCAGATTATAATTACCTCTTAAATTCAATAGATATTTTTAACACTAAATATGAAGAGTATCGTCATATGGTGAGGCAGATACTAGAAACTCGTCCCCCTCCCTGATCATGTATATTATATACATCACGAGCCCCTTTATGTCTATGTTAAAGTTAAATTTGGAACAATCGGTTAAATAATGTTTTATCTGTCATTGTCAAATTGACTTATCTATGGTTATGTCCTATTTGTGTTATCCTTTAATTGTGGGAGACATTTAACT